>JADGJH010000097.1:0-31395 GCA_027596945.1 Physocladia obscura
CATTTCAAATGTAAAACTGTGCAGGAAAACACATAAAAGGACTTTATTTCTCTTTGTTTTTAAAAGAAGCTTTAAAGGATAAACTTAGAAGTCTAAATTAAACCCTCTGACAACTGGAACTTATCATGTTTGATAGAGTAACATATTTAGTATTCTTCAACTGTGTAAAGGGAGCCATTGTTGATACATTTTATGAACCTTCTGAAATTGCAAATCTAAAGAGTTTTGATATTCAGAAATGCCACACGGCTTGCTTGACAGTTAAGAATGAAATGCCATGGTCAGTGTTCAGCATTTTTGATGAAGTCAAACTGTACTCTGGTAAATTGAAAGCTGGATTCTATTATGTTGAGACAGACAATAAATTTCCACTGAGAGGAACAAGATGGTATTCAGCACCCATACTGAGGTATTGCCAAATGATTACTTGTCAATAGTGCAACATTTGTAGTGAAAAAGATTGAGCCAATGATAGTATTAGAAGACACTGTCACTAAAGACAAGATTGAGATTGCACTTGAACAATTTCAAATGTACTCTTGGGTAAACTCTTGTTTGACAGTCCATTGAGTGCAAGGTGATTTGATAAGAGAGCCATTTACAATTCACAAATGGGGCCAAATGAAAAAAGACATGTGTGAGATTCTCATAATGGTTGAGTTTGTTCAAAATTCCTTGACATTCTCTGATGATTATCTTTGTAAATATTTATTATTTATATTCTGTATATAATTTTATTTATTTATTGGTTGTCTGTTTGGTTCTTTTGGAGTATTCCTGTTATTGGTTTTCTTATTAATTTGTTTTGTTTTTCGTTGGGTTTTGAGTTGAAATAATAAATTGAAGATGTTTTGAAAAATGGTGTGTTGTTTGCAGGATGCAAACAGCTCTGCGAGGCCAGTAGTGAATTGAGCTCAATCAGTGTCTCTGCACCACTGTGGGTCTTTTGCCATGAGAGCAACACTTGGGGTTGTTGTACTGGACTCACTGCAGCCAAGAGATAAGTACCAACCTTTTCTTTACACCTTCCACCCCCTGCCTTCCATGACACTTGAGATAGATCTAGCGATGCTGTGGAATGAGTTAGTGGATATCCTTTTTAGTGCACCATCCCCTGGATGGCGTATTTCCCAGGACTAGGAGGCGTTGGTATTGCCAGAAATGGAGTGGACCACCTGATGATTGGACCAGCAAATACAAGCTTGCAAAGAGAAGTTTACCCCCAGGTGACAGGACACAGTCAGGCGACCAGGGCAATGGGTGATGAGGCAGCTCCAGATGCTGGCATTGACAGAGTGCAGTCTGAGTGTAAAGAGAAGGGTTCTTGTTGCTGGTGGTATCAGAACAAGGACTTGGTATCTTAATGAAAAAAAGAGAAAAATATTGTGTTTGTATTTATTAACCATACTTACCTGTTTCTATTTGTTCTATCTATTCTATTTATCTCCAGAGCATAAATGACGCCACCTGGCTATTCTTGGAACCTAGCCAGGGTTCAGACATTTCCCAAGTTCATTCTGGACCTATTCCCATTGCTTTGCAGTGGTGAGTTTCAATTATTTAATGCAGATGTTGCAGGGTCAATGACTCTCCACTGCTTACTGGCTTCAGCTGATGCCAGCTTTTGCTGATGGACCAGCCTTGAGCTGATGACCTGGCTTTGAGCCAATGACCAAGCTTTTGCTTGATGATCTTGCAAATTGCAATGAGGAAGGACAGGAAGAACCTGACACATGAAATACACAGCAATTAGTTGAGCAACTAAAAAAGAATACATTAATGTTGTTGATAACCATGTAAAGCATAAAGAGACAAAGAATACTGAGTTTGACAAGATTAAGCAAAGAAAGAAAAGGGAGAGAGATATGAATAATGAACTCAAATGAAAGAGGATAGAAGCTGTTTGAGTAATCAACTACATTATTCAAAAGTGGTGTTCTGATGAATATAGTTTGAAGCATACTTTTCTAAAGAGACAACTATTATTGGAGCATCTTGGTATACCTGACAGTGAAGTAATCAAAGGATATGAGATAGATCACATCAACCCAAGATGCCAGCATACCACAGATGAAGACTTTGAGAATATCAATGTGTATTGGAGCCTGCGTCTCATTTCAAGGAAGAGAATAATGAATTGGGACAAAAGATTCAATAATCTCAATTATTTGAAATAATTAAAATCTTTTATGTTTATTATAAAATGGAACAAGTAATAAACTATTCAATGAATATAAAACAATCTGATTTAACAAGTTGTGTTTGTTTTGAAAACATCAATTTCCCAATTATTCAATGTGCAAATGGTTCAAATGCCCACTTTGTTTGTCAAATACCATCATTGTTTGGGACAAAAGTGTTCACAGTGCAAGACTGAGTCTTTGTTTCATGATAAACAGTTGCAGGTTTTATTAGCACTATTCTTGGAATCTCGTATCAATGAAAATTGTAAAATGAGAGTATTGAAATGGAATCTCTATGAACACGTTGACGATTGTGACTACAAGAAACACAAGTGCTTCATGTGCCAGTGCAAAGTAATCTCAAGAAAGACATTGCAGAGTCACTTTGAAACAAAGTGCAAGACACAAATAATTCAACAAAACATGTCACAAATAGAATTATGTGGATGGGATTCAGAGAAACAAGGATTCAAATTGGATTTAACAGGAGGTCCAACAGATGGAGTACTTGCGACAAATGAAGCTGTTGTCTTGGTTTACAAAAATGAATGCAGCAAGTGGGTGATAAGTCTGTTATCATTGACCAAAATACAGACAAGCATTACCATTACAGCAATAAAGACTCTTTCAAATGGAGGTATGTCAGAGAATACAACTCACATGAACTGCGCCTCCAAATTATCTGAACCTGAGTTCATGGAATTGGAAGCATGTGATGCTGTATATGTTAATACCAAGCAAATACAGGGAAAGATAGAAAGTGGTGATAGAATTCAGGACTTTCTAGGCCGCATGTTTACTCCTGATAGAGCACTAGTACCAGCTTTTTCTGACTCTGATAATGATTAATGTCTCTTCACCTGAATTACCATCTAGTTCCTTCTTCAAGTGATGGTACAGTCTTTTCTAGATAACTGGTTGGTTGCCATGGAGTTCCTTGCAAAGGTTTGTTTCCCTTCATTAAATCATTTTTGATTCGTTGAATTCTCTTTTTATTGTCACCGCCGCACTTCTTTTTCAGATAATAGATGAGTGTCTTGTCTACCAAGAATAGTTCACTGTCAGTCTCATAGTATTCATTTCCATTCATTAATTGTTTTATTTTATCTGGTAATGAATGTTTTATTTCAATCACAGACAACTTTTCAAAGTCTGGGTCCATTGCCTCTCAACTCTGACTCTGTGTCTATTTTTAGGACAAAAACTACAGCCAACCGGACTTTTCTTTGGCCGCACAAAATATTCTCATTCACACAACATTTAAGCGAAAACTCCAACTCAAATCAATCACAATCTCTCTCACTGTTATTCAAGTGTAAAGTAAAACATGTTATTCAAAGTTGAGTTAATTCGTCACTCACCGAAGGCAAAGACTTTGAAATTCAAAATTTTATCAGAAGCCTCTCCCAGAGAAAGTGGAATGGGTGTTGTGTATGGGAGTCAAAAAAGAAATAATATTTTTAATGATTTGGATGTTTTTTTGTTTTTTTTTGCTGGGTGGAAAGCGCTTGCTTCCGTGAATTGTGAATAACGCAATCATGTGATAATCAAACATTTCTTTTTTCATTAAGTCTCGAAAAAACGGTGGATGAGCTAAGTTTGTTGAATGGATACTTGTCTGGCGCTCTGTTGCCGGAAGTTGCATAAAGTGATGGCAGTTTTCTTTTTTGAAGCACACTGAGTACATTTGAGGGTTTAATTTTATTCACCCTGTCCAAAAAAAAAAAAGGTGCTATTTATTTGGCTGCACCTCCTGCCCCTGCTGCACCAGTTCCCGCAACAGTCTCATTGATCAAACTACTCTCTTTTCCTACAGGAACTCCTGTTTCTTTTGTTGCGGGATTCGAATGCGGGATTCTCTCTGTTGTAAAAATATTATATACAGAAAATTGCTTTATTTTTATAAGTATTATTATTCATTATTTCTCACCTGGTGATGGGTGTTGTGATCCAACATCTTTTGGATTTGTTTTCCCGGCTTGGGAGAGCGCGTAATCTCCCGAATCGAAATATTTGCGGTCTCCCTGAAAATAAAAATACGTTGACAAAGCCAAAAAAACAAAATAAAAAAAAACAAAAACAAACATTAAGTCGCTTTCCCAGTAGGTCTTTCTTCTTCAATGGAAGTTTTCCGTACTTTTTGTAGAATTCTTGCTCTTCCGGACTCAAGGTCTGAGTCATTTGAGTTTATTATGAATACCTGAACGTATACAACAGAAACTCTCGCTCGCAATCTACTGCACTCACTCACTCGTAAATAAGCACATAGTACTTACCGTCACATCGATAGTTGGCTTTCCGTTCGCAGCAGTCGCCGACATTGCTTACTTAAAAAAAAAAGGGGTTAAGAAACGTGGCAGAAAAGAACGACGAGGTAAAGCTGATTTTTCAAGATTTCGTTCCGTGGAAGTAAATCAGAATCTATCTTCTCTTTGAACGAGTCAGATATCGTATAGCTTTGTTTCTCTTTTCGGCAATGTTTGAGGCGTCCATCCAGATAAACCAACTGATACGGTAACATAGCAATTACTGACAGCCAGGAGAAAACCAATTTTAATTTCGTAGCTCGATAATATGATAGAAATTTCGGGTGCGCCGTTGTGTGTGATGGAGCGGGCTATTGCCTATGAGTGGGCGACTGACCTTGTTTTTTTGTAAACAAAAATCCATCGATCATTTCCTTGTCTTTTCAACATTGGTACAACCAGAAGCTCATAGAACCAACAATTACATGTCTTTGAGAAATACAATCAGAACATGGAGAGAAATTTCCTGGGAGAAACGAAAAGAAAAAAAAAGATGTGGCTCGCTTACTCGACCTATAATTTCATGCCAAAAAACTGCGTTACTGAACGCCAATATTCCTCCTTATACAAAAACGCATGCTTTAAATGACCACCATGGACCCCTTCAAAAACCTTCTCCACTACAACAATCCCTTCCGCTCTCGCACTCTCTGCAAACTCGGCGACATCACTCCACTGCACAACATCATCTCCACGACTATAAACAAACATTCTTGGGCCGCGCACGTTTCCATCATTTCCTTCTGATATGGCATACCGTGCGCTTGTGCTTACTGGATGGTTTGAATAATCAGCGACGCGTGTGGCAACGGCTGCGACTGCATATGCTGCAGGCCAGACTGCCGCTTTAACGTACGACGCGTCTTTGAAGCGGCTTGTGACAAGGCCTGCGATTGATGCTGCGCTTTGTGTTCCCGGACATGAATCGAGAACAATTCCGTTTGTTCTTTTTAGTTGAAGTCCACGAGCATTCAATGCGTGTAGCATTCGTCGAAGGCGAAATATTCCGCCATTTGACAAAATATGCACAGCAATTTGAGGGTACATTTGCGCAACTGCTATTCTAGAAAGTCGTTTGTTGTTTCTTGAATTGGTTTCGTGGGAAACATGTGATACTGGTTCCACCAGATCTTTTGATTCGAGGAAAACAATCAGATTGCGGAATTCTTCAGTGGTTTCATCAAGTTTGCCGGAAGCGATAATGTACTGATCTTTGGAACTGGAGAGCAGGACGATTGCAGAAAACCCATTGGTTCTAATTGAATTATTAATAAATTTCAAAAATTTACTGACATCTCAAGCCACCACAACAAATTCCGGCAACTTAACAGCTATTATCTCACCTGTAATATTGCGCATACTTTTCCACTTGCTTGAATTGCGCATCAAGCCAACCAAAAAGAAGGACATACTTTTTGCTGGTGTTTATTTGGTAAGCACCTTTGCCAAGAAAAGACGCTGGGCCAATCTGATCATAATCAAGAAATTCGGCCGCACGCTCGATATTAAGTTCAATTGTCAGCGTTCTAGACGTTGTTGATACACCGTTTGCTTCGGCACTCTCATCACTGTCCCGAACAACGGCGAACATCCGAAATTGGGTCGATTTGATTTGCAATTTTTTTTTTTTTTTTTTTTTTTTGCAGGACGAAGTTCATTTTTGCTCGCGATGCACAATCTTTCTTGCTTTCATCGCTAACGATAATTTATGTACAGCCTGCTTGCAGGTGTTAATAGCGAAGCACAACCGACATCCGAAATCAGCCAAAATCTGAATCGGCAGCCAGCTGACGTCAAGAAAATCAGCTCCACTCTGATTCATTTTCGTCCATTTGATGACATATTTTGCGCAGATGGCTCGTTCGTATGGGGATGGGACGAAGTTGAAGCAGAAGCCCACCATTTTGCAAAAGTTAAGAGGGTTCAAAATCTAATCTCCATATCCCTTTCATAAATTACGCCCAAAAAAAATAACTACCACAGCAAATATAATTCAGTCAGTAAAGCAATTAATCCAATGAGGAGGATAAAATTGCGGGGCTGACGTTAAATTAAAAGTGAAAAAGATATCTTGGAAATCAGAAAAAATGAGAGATGTCAAAAAATATAGACTAAAAATTATACAGACTAAAAAAATGTAGGACCAGCATTCTCAAATGCTTTAAATCCACATGCTGCTCAATGGTTTGGGATTTCTGACTCATTTTTGAACAGTTCTAGGTTTTTTGTAAATCAAAATCTGCCAGTCAAAATCTATACAATTTTTAAAAGTTAGCTTCTAGAGCTGCAGATTTCAACAAATCAAAGATTAATCAGAAGGATCTGGTTTTTATTTGTTTATATGCTTGAAAATGCAAATACTGCAATTTGGAATTTGCGATCTCTGTTTTTTCCACCATTGTTTTATGCATTCCCATTCTTGAGTCATTTTTAAAGATGGAAAAGCACGTGGCTGATCAATTAAATAGTCTTTTACTTCTCAAAACAGACCTATAGTTTCATCTGTTGAGATTTTATTTGCAACATGAAACATTAAAGAGTTATGAATGGAAAACAAAATTATCGTTGAAGTGAAAGTGGGCAGAAATAGACTTACCTTTTAGACAGATTCACAAGATTTGATTTCAACCAAATGAGTGAATCACTCTTTTTTTGCAAAATTTGTTTTAAAAAAAATTTTAAAGAGCATTTTCTTATTTTCACCATGTGTTGAAGTTTGCATTACTCTGTCGCAGTGGAGTACATCAGACAAAACCAAAATAAACCCTAATATCATTTTATTCCTATACACAAATATGATAACTTTCACATTTTTAGTTTATTATTGGACGAAACTAATAATCAAGTTATTCATGTAAATTAGATCATCAGTCTAATTTTCTTCAAGAATTTTCCATAATAGTATCAAGTACTCTATTATTTTCAAGTATACTCAAATGATTTTCAAGTGATTTTTAACTGCTTTAAACCAATTTTTTTTTTGACACATTTTTTATTCTTTAGAATTCTTTTTCTTTCTACTTCAAAGACTATTTAAACCCAATACTTCCCTTCATTTTATTATTGGTTATTTTTAAATAAAAGAAGTCTTTACTAAGTTTGACTTCAACTTATATTCATACTTCAATCTCAAATTCTTATCATTTAGTTCTGAGATGTAAGTATTGAATTACTTAAGCCAATGCAGCTACTGGAACCTTACACCTGTTTCCAAGCTCCTATTCTACAATGTACTTCAGTTTATCTTACAAATAAAGATAAATTCTTCTTACAAATAAAGATAAATTCTTCTTACAAATAAAGATAAATTCTACCCTAACAAATCTGATCTCCTATCAAGCTTTATAAGTTTCCCCTTGATGTGTTTGATCTGCTAAAACCCAATCAACTTAACCATACAATTCCACACCTTGTGGACAGCTCAGGAATGTCTAAATTCCGATATTGGATGTGAGGAAAGGGTGAGTAGAAGTTAATGTGGATGATTAATATTATTAATGTTTTTTTCAGTTTTTGTCAATTACCAAAAATAAATTTTTTTTCAGACCGTCCAATTTAACTCTGCACTTGAAACTCAAACATGATGTTGTTAGTTTTAATAGCATTTTAGTACTTTTACTTCAAGGGCACCTTGAGATATCCTAAAGTGTCCTTTTTCTTCCAAATAAGACCATTTTATAATAAGATTGAACCTCACTTTCAGCTTCATCTTTATAAAAACTTGAGGAACAATTTTCTACAATTTGCAACTGCCTGCAAAACTCTCTGCACTGTTGATGAATAAAGAAAAAATATTGTATGAACAGGGTGGGGATAGGAAGGAAATTTTTTTGGAAAATTCAATTTTGGGAACCTTACTGAAATATTGCACATGACTGCAATAGTAGCTGGCTCAGATGATGAGCTGGCTGCCACAGAGCCAACAATATTAGAAAGTACGTGGGTCTCAGCAACTGAGTCAACTTCTGTTCAAGAGTTGTAAATTACAATTATCCACTAAATTAAGGATTTAAAATATATAGAATGAATTTGCAATTTAGACAATGCACTGAAAACAATACCAATTATTCAGTATAAGCACCCAAAAAATGTGCTAAAGCCTGAAATACTCTGGTTGTTTTCAGCTGAAGCCAAAAGCAAAATATTCTCTTATCATGCCAAGCGATCCCTAATCAAAGCGCATTGAATTTTCTGAAGCATTACTTCATATTTTTTATTATTATCTAAAGATTTTTGCACCATTTTAGGACAGCTTCATATATAAGGAAGTTGAGTGAGTGTACAGGAAAAGATCGTAAAAGTTGGGCAGATAATCCGTGGTAGAATCCACGAACACCACCTTTCTTGAAACGTTTTGAAACAAACTCAAAGGCAGATTTATATTTCGGAATTGGTTGTAATGCCTCTTTTTGCATCACAGATTTGATCTAGTTTTATAAAATTTAAAATTTGAAAGAAAAAATTTTTTTTTGTTGAAGGCTTGTATGTGAAGAATTAACTCACCAAGTCAATTGGATACAAGAAAACCCATGAAAATGTTCCACTAATACCCCCAGCCATCATGTGAACTAAAGAACCAGCTGTTTCTCCCTTTGGTGTCAACACAATCTTTAGAGTTTCATAGCCTCCGAAATACATACCAGTTCCAATAAAATCCCGCAATAAATGATAATGATAACCTGAATACAATCCCATAAAACCTTTCAGTCTAACAATTTTTTTCGCCCACTCCCAAGCACCAAGATGCATATATTGCTGCTGCCCAGCACCTGCAGAGGCAGCATGAACTATTGTGCTTGTTGGCCTTATATTTGCAGCTGCAGCTGCTACAACATTCTTTACTCCCGCAACAGCAGCTCCCTCGCCCAATCCCCCTGCAGTTCCACTAGCCACAGCTCCCGCGGAGCTTTCAACCATAGTTTCCAGCGTCCGTGGCGTTACTAGAACAGACGAGCCGCGCATTTTGGAGTCTAATTGGCGCTGGATTTTGATAAACTCTAGCGGCGCATTCATTGTCGCAACGATGGACCCTGCGCAGGCGCCTGCAAGCATTGAGCTGGCCAGGTGTGCGGCACCTGGCGCTTGGAAGTTTTCCCACCAGTATTGCAATTGTGATGGTAAGGAAATATTGTGGCGTGATAGCAGCGAGATGTCAAGCGATATGGAGTCAGGAATAAGGAAGGAGAGTTTTGGAACTGGGATTGCGATGGTTGAGAATTCGGCGTGGAGGATTGGTTTCATGGTGGTGTAGACTGAGAACGATACGGACCGGAGGACAGAAACGGTAAGAAGAATAGGGCCCATGCCTCGAAAGAAACCAATAAAGCCGCCTAAATTGATTTTATTGGTTTGACGTGAGTATCGCATGAGTAATACGAAATTTTGTTATCTTGACAGCAAAGTTGACACATGTGCCGAACAGAATTGAAACAGTCAATCGCACCATCGACTTACCATCGAGCAAGTAAATCTCTCTAACGCAGGCAGAGCTGGACGGATATCGGAAAGCCTAGGGATGTACGTTAACTTATGTGGCATTCAAATCAGCTCTGGCACCTGCATTCTTGTTTTGACTAGGTCAAAAGGATAACCCGCAATGACACTAACAAAGGCTGAAGATGTTGATGCCAGGACAATTGATTGAGACTTTGCAAACTTCCGGCTTTCTTCGTGCAGTGACTTCGCTATTCGTTCGATATTAGTGTTGTCTGACATTGTTTTTCTTCCACAAAAATAACACAATTCCCTTCTTGACAAGTTGAAAAACGCATTGCAATTTATTTAGCAAATATCCACCATCACTTTCCACATTGTCAAAATGTTTGCCATTTTTATCACATTAACGGTGCTTGACGAAACCAATATCGGCAGCATATTCGCGGAAGCATTGGCGGCAGAGATTCAAGCCATATTTACGGATGAGACCAGCTTGGTGGGCACAGACTCGGCTGCAAAAAAATTTCAGTTATTCAATATACTTCCACGTTCGCAAGATAAAAAAACCTACCAAGCACGGGATCCCTTTCCGTAGTTCTTTGGGTGCGAGTTCCAGACAGCAGAGTGAGCCTATAAATTTCGAAAAGAATGAGACGTTTAAAACTTTGTACAATAAATAAATGAATATTGGCGAAGAGTGAGTATTTCGAATATTGCTGTTATGATAAGATCTTCAATAGATTTCCTGCGTTCAACATCCAAACTTCGTATACACTAGTAATATTATACGTCCAGATAAGAAACATTAAGTATACATCCAAAAATTCATTATGGAGTCATTTCCGCCGGTCCACATCTGACAAAAGTTGAGGACGATTTGCAACAAATCCACATCTAAATCCACTGGATGAAGGTAGTCGAATTATCATTTGAAGGCCCATTTCCAGCTGCGTTGTCACGGATGGAACACTTGAGTGGGGATGGCAAAGGGAATGAAATGCCACCCACCATGTTTAATGGAAAATTGAAAAGGAGGAACCACAAAGACAAATGAACACTGAAGTTTCTGACACAGAACAGACGCAAGAGGAGGAGCAGCCGCCGATCGCGTGCATCCGCGAAGAAACCGTATACCAGTCGGCAGACAATAAGTGGGTGCATTTACGGTTCGACCACGTGGAGTTCCGGCAGCACAACTTCCACGGGCGCTACAACGTGGTTGTGGAAAACAAGGGTGTGGCAGGCGTGGTAGTGGTGCCGATTCGGAGCCGGAGCGCGGAAAAAGCAGCTGAAGTTGCCCTCATCCGTCAGTTTCGCTATCCCGTCGGCCAATGGAGTACTGAGTTTCCGCGTGGCTTTGGCACCGACACGCGTCCATCAGCCCAGCAGGCGCGCGAGGAACTGCGCGAAGAAACTCGACTGGACGTGCACTGTGACGCCGATATTGTGTCGCTGTCCGTGCACGATCGGCCGCTGTGGACAAACACTGGTATCTCTGATTCGCGTGTTGAGTATTTTGCCGCCAGGGACGTTTTTTCTCAACCGAACTCCGCGCCCCTCGGAAACGGCGTTGGTGATGGCGATGATGGCGCCGAAGTCATTGACCAGGTTGTGTGGCTTACCCTCGATGCTGTTGGCGAGTGGATTCGAGTTGGCCGTATTTGCGACCATTTCACAATCTGCGCGTACGCACTTCTCTGCGTTAATAGAACTTTTCTATCCCTGTAATTATATTCAATTTGTAAGGCGTAGTTCCTTTTATAATACACGTAAAAATATATCAGCTGCTTTTTTATTTACGAGTATTCAAAGGAAAAAAGGAAAACAGTAGCTCCACTTAGAACTTGAGAGTCTTTGGCTTCTCCCACGAAAACTCGGAGCGTCCAAAGTGGCCATAAGCGGCCGTCTTTTGGTAAATTGGCTTGAAGAGATCCAACTCCTTAACAATAACACCTGGACGGAGGTCGAAGTTGTCCTTGATGATTGCGAGAATTTCAGCGTTGGACTTTGTCGAGGTTCCGTATGTGTCGACATAGATAGATGTTGGCTCAGCAACTCCAATCGCATATGAAAGCTGCACTAATACACGCTTGGCAAGTCCAGCTGCAACAAGTGACTTGGCAACCCAACGTCCAGTATACGCTGCCGAACGATCGACCTTGGACCAGTCCTTTCCAGAGAACGCACCACCACCGTGTGCTCCCCATCCTCCATAAGTGTCGACAATAATCTTACGCCCAGTCACACCAGCATCTCCTTGCGGGCCTCCAATGATAAACTTACCCGACGGCTGCAACACATATCGCGTGTCAGCATCCAAGTACTTTGCCGGCACAACAACCTTGATCACTTTATCCAGAAGCTCGCGCTTGATTGTGTCGTTGTCAACATCTTCAGAGTGCTGTGTAGAGATGACAATTGTGTCGACACGCAATGGAGTAAGCACTCCGTTCTCCTGTTCGTATTGCACAGTAACCTGTGTTTTGGTGTCTGGGCGCAGCCATGGCAGAGCGTCCGGCCCCGTCGACTTACGCAGCTCAGTTAGCTTAATGTTGAGCTGGTGGGCAAGCATAATGGTGAGTGGCATCAGTTCTGGCGTCTCGTCGGTCGCGTAACCAAACATGATTCCCTGGTCTCCAGCTCCAATGTTCTCAATGTCAAATCCTTCTTGAACAAGTCCACCAGCAATATCTGGCGATTGCTGTTCAATGGCAACCAAAACGTTACAAGTCTTGTAATCAAAACCTGTCATTTTTTACACTTGTCAGAGAAAGGAACCAGAAAGAAGAAAAAGTGTGTTATGTGCAGTTTCGCTTACCTTTTGATGAATCGTCATATCCAATCGATTTAACAGTCTCGCGGATAATCTTCTGGTAGTCGAGAACAGCCTTGGTGGTGATTTCACCGAGAACCATGATCATTCCGGTTTTGGTGGCAGTCTCGCAAGCAACACGAGACATTGGGTCGACAGACAAGCACGCATCGACAATGGCATCAGAAACTGCCAAGGAAAAAGAGAGCAGAAAAATATATAAAAAATTAGTTCACAGTTCAAAGAATACTCCGGTTTTAATTCTCACCTTGGTCGCAAATCTTGTCTGTTTAGATATCATTTTATGATTGAGACATGCGTGGAAAAAAAAGTTTAGTTGCGCAATCGAGGAAAACTGGGATAATACATCGGAAGTAGGGAAAGGATGGCATATTCGCTTAAAAAACGGGATCGAAACATCTCAATCAAAAATTTTAGTGAGACATGAACATTCGAAATAGCGAACGAGTAATAAACTGAACTTCGAGTCCGTCGTGCGGGGTAGAGGAAAAAAACATGGGCAGTGTGCGGCCATATGACAATCAGATTTCTCAAATACCTGGGTGACCTTCACCGACGGATTCGGAGGTAAACAAGAACGTTTCCTTGACCATTTTTTGATGTGTTTTTTTTTATCTTTTTGGAATGTGTTCGTCTTTTGTCGTTTTAAAAAAAAAAACAAAATAAAAAAAATAAACACAAAAAAAAAAAAAAGGTATGGCGCAATTTCTTCCCAAAAGAAAAAAATGGGGCTGCAACTGAAGATTGATAAAAACAAAACTTGCGATCTTATTAGTCAGAGACAGCATCGGCGATATAACGACCTATTCCCATACAGCAAAAGTAGACGTATGTAATTGCATCCATTGATCTGCTAAGAACTTTTGTCAAATAAATACCAATCGCTTCCATTTGCGACAATAACATGTTAAAATTCGCAATGCCCATCGTCTTTTTTTAAAATTATATTCTATGAATTATTTTAGGGAGCGAAGCAAGGCCTCAGTGCAAAGTTTGTCCGATTTGATACACTGGCAATTCGCCAAGTATCAATGCTTCAGACTTCATAACCAAGATTAATATTTTACCGGCACTCATTTTGAATTAAAGTAAATAATATTATAATATTTTTAACAAGGAAAATAGTATCCAAAATATACAACTTTTGAACCTGACATTAATTCAAAAAATTGCTTTGTTTGACTCTGGTAATCATAAAAAAAATATAAAAAAAAGATATTATAATACTCCATCCAACTGCTGTGCTACAATAGTGGATCTAATACCAACTCCATATATCTGTCAAAACAGCTGCATGCAAAATTACATATTTAATGATAAAATAAGAATAAAAAAAATTTTGCATTTTTTTGACTCAATAAACCCTATTTCAGCCGAAAATTGAAATACAATTCAAAAAATGCGCCATTAAAACTTTGTTTTACTATTTTATTCTAACTCTATTTGTCAATAAAAGGGTATAAAGAATTCAAAATACAATCCTGACAAATTGGTTGAAAAGTGCAGACTTGTGGCTAAGTCAATGCACTTGGAAACATACGAGAATTTCCAACTTAAATCCATAAAGTTCTTTTGTATGCAAAAGAAGAAATAAAATTTATATACATTGATATTTACATCTGTAAAGAACATATATATAACCGCATGGAAACTAATTAGACGTGTCACGAAACTGACTAATTTCCATAACTCCGATTGAAAATTATAAAATCTATATTTTAATAAACAACAACTTTCTTGCAAAACTCAACAGTCAAAGTTCAAGACTCTGACATTCATCTTCAAAATAAGTTATTTTTAGCACAAAAAATGGTTTTTTTCTTTCAATATCGAAACCATATTTTAGCGAGGATCCTCGCTAAACTCAATCACTGTATCCAAGTGAAGAATAAACAATCTATTCAAAGTTGAGTTATTTCACTACTTAATGTGGCTAAAAATAAAAATGCTGTTAAATTCTTTAATTCAAAGTTAAGTTCAATTCGCGAGTCCAGAATTTCAAACCCAATGCCTTTATACAATGCAATAGGCCCTTCTTCGTCTGCAAACAAAACAACAGTTTCCACGTTGTAGTTTTCAAATAAATCTTTCAGTCCGAACTCAAGAATTTGCTTTGCATATCCTCTTCTCTGAAATTCATCTTTGGTGTTGACACGAGTAACAAAAGCCAATTTTTTGCCATCTACGTGATGTGTCTGTGGCAGTGATGACGGTGGAACAAATGTTACCAAGAATCGTGCTACAGAAACATCAGCTAAATAGCACAAATACGTGAGTCCTTCTGACTCTGAACGCGAAAGTAACTCTTGGCATTTTACTGTTCTCCATTCCAAACCTTCTTTACCACCTGGCTCAACATCTAAAACGCCAGCAAAGTCATTTTGTATTGTCGCGCGAACATACCGAATTTCTTGGTCGACAGCTTTCGGCGAAAACTTGAGCTGTGATGCCTTAATACCCATGCAAAAAGATTCCTCATTGCCGTCTAAAACAAGCCCAAGTTTATTGACAAGAACATCCTTCCAGACATTTGCAACAGTCCGACTTTTGTTGTTTGCGTCTTTTGAGTGAGTTAGAATAAATGCTGGTTTCACAACGTTGTGAGCCTGCATTTGGCTAATAGCATCTCGGGCAAGATCCTCAACAGCACCGGGAACTTTTGTAAACGCTGCTGCTGCTGAATCTTCCGTGTTGATATGTAAACAATTTCCATTGAGCCAGTATGGATACTTGGGTGAGATATTCAGGGCAGCGCCGGCAGCAACAATCGGTGTGTGTTTTTTTGATCGGAGTCGGCACTCTGCATCTTCAAGGACAAAATACCATATTGGATGATATTCCATATTGAGTTTTTCTGCGTTTGTTTGTGTCAATGTATGCGATAAGCGACACAAAATATATACTCCGCTTATTAAAATATTTTTGCGGTTGCAACACAAGTAGGCTGGGGAGAGAGGAAACAGCAAGGAATAAGATTGTTCAATCAATGTTCATTTACCTTGCGGTTGCGGGTTACACTACGGACAATACAGGGTGGGAGCAGAGGAAACAGCAGGACTGTTCAATGAAAAAAAGAGAAGGTTGATTCGAAAATAAATCCCAAAACAATTTGTGGTTGAGTTACTACAGCAAGAAACACCCGTATATTTTTAATGCATACTTGAATTTGGTCGAAACAAACAATAAAAGCTACATTTCGACTCTATGGACGCAACACTAAATGATTGGCAGTTAGGTTTTGATAAAGCGAAAAAAATTTCCAATTTTTTTTTTGACATTCAACACCTGTTTTTGGATGAATAATGCTGCGGAGTTCCAAAAGAGTTAGCATTGATTAACTTTCTTGTAAATTCAAAAGTGTGTGCAAATAAATTTCTTTTTGTTTTCCACACTTTTCGGAATCCAACAATTGATTGTGGATACCCAGAATTCACGCGACGCACTTGAATTCAAACAAATAGAAATAAAAATAGCCTGGAATCAATTCTATAAGAGTATCTATATGATAAATTCGTTTATTTGCTATCGGTAAATACTAATTCTTCGACGGATACTGACTTGAAAAAAGCTGAAACAATACAATCTATACATAGACTCAGTGCAAAAATAATCTAAGGCAGACAGATATCCAAGATTTTATACATAAGATCAATGTTCGTTTTGAAAAGGAAGGAAATTTTGAGAAACAAACACATACATACTTGGCTCTAGCACACAATTTTTCAGAACAATAAGACAATTTGGAGATTTAAAAGTATTTTTGTATTTAAAAGATTTGAAGAGAATTTATCTCAAAATTGACATTTTATTAAACAGGAATCATGCATAGTTGTCCACACGACTCCACAGAGAAAGCTGGAAACTTGGATATTTTGACACTACAAGACTGAAGACGGATAAAAACTTTGTACATTTTCGATTTCAGGACGTTCAACAAATCACAAAATTTAATTGATTCGAATTACATCGATATCAAATGCAGGATATTCGAAGGATACAACAAATAATTAAGCTTTGATGAAAGAAGACCAAAAAAACACTAATTTTACCTTGGCAGTGTCCATTTTCTCGTTCAGATGTTGTTTTCTTGTTAAATTTATTACTTGAAGCTCTTGAAACATTAATCAGTTCTGGAAACTAGCTGTAAAATGACGGTTTCAATGATTGTCAAAACCTCTGTCCGATCTCAAAATTAGTGCGCAAAAAGTTCCCACTTTTTAAAGTTTATGAACGCAATTGCGAAAGTTTTTTGGCGAAGAAATGATCTAATCAACTGTAAAGTTTAATTTTAAAACTCACTTCAAAACCTTGAACAAAACTATATTAATGATCTCACCTAGTTGATTACTTTGCAAAAAACAGCATGTATGAGCCAAATCAAATCCAGGAACGTAAATTAAAGCCTCGTATTTTTATTTTTTTTTAGAATTGAATTTAAATTACTTATTGACAGTGATTAATTAATCCATACACAAACAATTAATGCACATTTTTTGATTTTCGCATCTTTCTGCGATTTTTTGGTATCCTTCAACATGAAATCCAGATATATATTATCAATTTTACTTTAAAATTGCTGACAATTACACATTTATTTGGGATTAAAATCTGGAAATGCTATTTTTGCAATCGTTCAAATGATTTCAATTTTACAGTTTAGAACTGCATCATCTCGAAGCAAAGAAATGAAATATTAATATTAAAAAGTATTTCCATTGTTCCAAAAATGGGAAATTCCAATAGCCATACGGTCCACAGCCATCTCAATGCTAGAACAGAGGGCACAGACTTTCAGAATCATCACAAAAATTCTTCTTACAGTTCATCAAAATGGCAAGAATCCGCTGTATGTTACAATCGAATTGAAAGCGACTCCCAGAATCAAGATTGGATACGCGTCTCTTATACAAGCGATTCAAAGCCCAGAAAAACAAACAAATCCGCTTCTCAGCTTTCTCAACCTCAGGCTAAACAAGTTCACCAAAATAAATTAGACAGTAAAGAAGCAGATATAATTAAATTCGATAAGGCAAGATTCAGATCGGAAAATCAGAAGCAGGATTTTAAGCAGAAAGCGTCGAGCAGCAATATTGGTTTTGGAGAGTCAAAATTTCAATATCTTACTGAAAATGATTTAAATTTAATGAATGAAATTCTGATGGTTTATTTGATTTCCTTTTTTTCTTTTTTCTTCAAAGTTTTCATTGCAATTTTCAAACTTACTTTGCGAAGATGGTCTCGCGATCTCGATCAAGAAACGGTCGATCAGCAAGAAGCAGCAATGCATCAACGAAAACTCAACAGCAACCAGGTTAGTAAAAGAGTTGTCGAATGATTGTCCGTTGTGAGCATCCCGTGAAGTCGTTCGAGCCAGATTTCAGTTTCCCCGAAACCACAAATTATCAACCCCCAAATCTTCTCAAATTTCTCTGTTCTGGTTGATTTCCAGGCGCGCGCGATGATTGGCTGTACAACTATGCCGATGAATTGACTCCAACTTTGGAATTTTTTTACAAGCCACACACAATCACGGCGGTTTGTTTGTTGTTATTTATGCATTTTTCATTTGCTGATGGTGATAACTCCAGCTACTCTCGCTTCTTGGAGCCCTTGTCTACTGCGCCATGTTTATTGCCAATGACGATGTTGTCGAAAATACAAAAATGTTTGAGTTTGATTAAGTTGCGACAACACTGATTTTTTTTTCTTTTTTTTTTTCTTCATTTGCACCTCACAAAGGGGGATTATCGGTTGTTTTGCAGTTATCCTTTTGACGGGACTTCTTGAATTCAGGGATGGCCCCTTTATTAGAGTTGAGTTTATTATTTGCGCTATTGATTCTGTCTAAATTGATTGTTTCTTTTTTTTTTTTTTCCAGCCTCACCCCGCTTTTTGGCGAATTATTTTGGCAATTAGCGTATTTTATCAGCTTTTACTTGTTATTTTGCTATTTCAAGTTGGTCTCTTTCCCGGCTTACCACCTCTCTGACAAAGTAACAAATATACAACAGAACAAGAGCACAGCTCGACATCTCATGTCATACCTTGATTCAAGTCTTGGGGTTGAGCTTCCTGAAAAGTCATACGCCGAAGATTGCTCAATTACATGGCAGACAGTGCAGGTAGAATTTCAAAACTTTTTTTAATTTGTCTTTTTTTAATATATTTTTTTCTTGCAAATTAGGATCAAGTATTGGACGTATTTGTGCTGGCACACACTTTTGGATGGTACGCGAAATCCATGGTTATCAGAGACCCATATATGTGCTGGATCTTGTCCATCATGTTTGAATTTCTCGAATATAGTTTGCAGCACCAACTTCCAAATTTTGCCGAATGTTGGTGGGATCATTGGATTCTTGATGTTCTTTTGACGAATTGGCTCGGAATTTATCTTGGAATGAAGACGTGTGAATATTTTGCCATGAAGGTTTCGATTTTTTATTAATCCAATTTTTTTTCAAGCATTATAAAGCAAAAGCAAAAAATATTTTCAGACCTACTCTTGGCGCAGTATCAATCAGATCCCATCGTACCAAGGAAAACTGCAGCGAGGAATTGAGCAGTTTACTCCGCATAGCTGGACTCGGTTCGACTGGGGTCCCTCAAAATCTTTTAGAAATTACGTTGCGGTTTTGGCATTGATGGCTTTCGTTAGTTTTTTTTATTTTTTATTTTTTTAGTAGACGTGTTTCTTGTTTGTCGTCAAGCTGAAAAAAACAAAAATCGAACACAGGAACTGGTAATTGAGCTGAATGCGTTTTATTTGAAAGCGCTGTTGTGGATCCCTCCACCACACTTTATCAACGTAACCCGACTCATGATCATGTTTTTATTCTGTATGCCTGCCGCGCGTGAAGTTTACCAATACCTTTCTGACAAGTTAAGTCCGTTCATTTTTCCGAAGTGCTGGTGGGATCTAATATAAAAACAATAATAAAAAGGCGATGCAAGCGTCTTGGATATCATGCATGGATGTTGATCGCAAATGTCATCACTGAGACGTTGATTTGCTTTAAATTCAGTCCCGGCGAATTCACAGAGCCGTTCCCCCCCACTGTCATTGCTTTTTGGACAGTACTTGTTTTTTGTTTGGTTGCATATGCTGTTATTCAGTTTGTCGTACGGCCGTATCTCAATGGAGGCGCGATTGAGGTTGAAAAAGAGGCACTATTAAGCAAGCAGGTTAAGACCCATCACAATAGCGAGTGTACTTGTTCAGATCAGTGTACTTGCTGCGATTCCAATGGTGGATGTGGATGTGCAAGTGAAAAGAGCAAAGTCAAGACGGAATGAAATTGCGAAAGAGATTTTCTTTTTCTTTTTCCTCACTTTTTACATTAAGTATTGTAACCTGAAAAAAAAGGTTTATTTTGTTTTATCTCATCCAGTAAACAAGACACGAAAAACAAAATTAATTCAGAACTCTCCACCATGGGGAGCACTATTCACTGAATCTTGATATTGGTTTTGCCGATTTGCAACAATTATTGAACTAAAGCTGACAGCAAGTCCGAACAAAACAACAAAAACGCCAATATCTTCTGTGATTGACGACCAAATGCCACGGATACGACTAAAGACACTGGTATGTTGGACCAAACCTGGAACAGAAGATCCGGCAAAACTTTTGGCCATTGATAGAATTGAACCGATAGTGCCAGTCATTGCTGGAGCCGGTGGCGGTGGTGGTGTCGCTGCGAACTGCAATGAACAATAAGAAAGAAAATAATCTATAGAAATAATGGAATATTCAGAATTCCACGAGTGTACCTGGGGATGAACAGCTTTGACAACTTGACGTAAAATTTCGAACAGGATAAACATACCCCAAATCGACTAGAAAAATGAATTTTGGATTGAACAAGCAAAGAGACAAGAGGAAAAAGAACAGTCATACAAAAGTAAAGCCGGCGACAGGAACGGCAACATCCAAAGTAATTGGTTTTTTTGCTAATGAAGAAAGAAGAGAAACATCAATGTTGTTCCAAATGACGGGATCATCTTCGATTTCGGAATCGTCATCATAAATAAACTGAGAAGCAGGTGAATTTGAGCCGACAGATTGCGAGAGAAACGAGACTGCGAATAAAACGAGGCTGGTGATTGCGGCGATACGCAGAAGCCCAAAAGCAAGTTTTTTTGCTGGAAAATAAAAAGGTAAATCCGTCGATCGGTGTAACAGCGGCGAGGATAAAAAAACGTAAGAAAGTACGGAACGAACCAGATAGGGCAGTGAATGGTGCAGGCGAAGCTGCGGTGGCGGGCGCTGACGTTGGTGTGGTGGCAGTAGTTGTTGTTGCAGTGTTAGTTGCGGCTGGGCTGGTTGAGGTTGCGGCAGGCGGCAAATCGGCGGCAGGGCGTTGTTGTGGAAGAGCGGAGCGTGGAGTTGGTCTGTAGTCGGAGGGCACGGTCCACGTAGGCACTTCGGTGGTAACGCGCGTCGCTGTTGCTGCTGGAGGCGATTGCGATGCGAATTGCGGCTGTTCGACCGCGCTTCTGCTTTTGCTCTTGTTGTTGTTGACACTAAGGGTTCCGCTATCGCTGCCAGTACTCGCGCCAGCTTCGTTCGCGTCACTGTGTCCTTGATATACTCCCGTGATTTTTCCCAACCGATCGCCGCCCGCTGTGAGAATTCGCTGACGTCTTTTTTCGGCCGCCGTTAGTGTTGGGCTGCTAGTGCTGCTCATTGCAATCAATTGGTTCTTTCGGCAAGAACTTTTTGGAAGAAAATTGCGAACATTTCCCGCCTCCAATATCAAAACTTTCGTCATCCCACCTTATTCTCTCCTCTTAATTTCTCATTCTTTTCAATTTTTCTTCTTATTAATTGCTGCCCTGCCCACAATGGCTTCTTCAAACAACTTACTGCCGTTCTCTTCAGAGCGGCCCTTTTCAATTCAATCGGCTGCTTTTAGTTGTGACATCAATGCAAAGCTATTTTCAATCCTTAAACTCCCAATTATTCCGCGGCTTATTATGCTATCTCTCATATCATGGCTCACCTTTTTCTCTTTCAAAAAATCTTCCTCATTTATCGAGGCCAATGCATGCTCCCATTTTGAACATATTACCACAAATACCTCGTCTACTCAGGTTCTAAACATATATCTTCATCCTCTTGCGTCGGATCTCTACGTATCTGCCAGCGTTCACAAGAATCCAAACAACCCTGCCCGTTTTTTTGAAGCCGATACGCGGGCGGAAATGATTGCTGTTCTTGATGAAGATTTTCGCGTCAATCATATCCCAGATCGTCTTGTTTTCGATATTGGCGCGAATATAGGCCTTCACACACTTTTTTTCGCCACTTCTACTCTTGGACGCGTTCAAGTTCACGCCTTTGAGCCAAATAGAGATAATTTTGCTCTTTTAAAGTGTAGTGTGGTACGTCATCAACCAAAAAATTTGAACAGCAAAGTGGTCAAAAAAAAAGATCAATAATAATCATTTTCATTGTATATTACAGCGATATGTGCGAAAATAACATTTAACACAATTCTTGTTTTTCTCAGAAACAAAACAAACTTCAAAATGTAAAAATTAACAATTTTGGTTTTGGGCGTGTGGAAACTTCGGCATGCATGTCCACAAACGCTGAAAACCAAGGTGGAATCGAGATTCTTCCAAAATCATCATCAACGGCTGCGCAGTGCAATCCTAATTCTCCACAACATATTTCAATCCGCCGACTAGACAAATACATGCAAACTAAAAAACCAGCGATTTCTTCGCCGTTTCTCGTCAAAATCGATATCGAGGGTCACGAAATGCACGCACTCTCACCCAGCCTCTCTTATTTATCAAAAGCAGCACCAGCAACACCTCCTCCGGCTCATATTTTCACGGAGGTTTCACCCACCCATCTTGCACGCCAAGGATCACATGGCGCTGATGTGTATCTCGACTTTTTGTGGCAACTCGGCTACGAGTTGCGTGTGGCAGCCGGGTCACATCGTGACATTCTTGGTTCTCGTGTTGTTCGGACGGGACAAACTTACGCGCGTCTTTTGAGCATGGATTCAAATGTGCATGCCTATCGCCCGCAGGATTGCACCGTGAAAAAATGGATAAATTTTGAATTTTTTGAGGCCCAGAGTAGTTACGGTGAAAGTGGCGGTAGCAAAAGCAATAAACGTAGTGATGGTGAAGAGAATGGCATCAGTAGTTACAACAGCAGTAACAAATCTTCTCGACGAATTTACGTGTATCCAAAAAATGATATTGATTTGGTTTCTAACAGTGTACACGCAACAGCAGAAGTAGCAGCAGCAACAACAAAAGCTATATCCTGGGAAACAGTTGCTGTTGGAAGAAAATTACGAACCCAAATGGAAAATGCTGTAAAAGCCGGTCCTCGCAATTCTTTTGTTTTCGGAGTTGGTGGCTTCGCGGTCGGGTTTGATTTAATATCACTTGCTGCGAAAGGGATAAGGAAAAATGGAATTGAAATTCATTTGTTTATTCCTGACGTTGCGGATTACTCTGTTCTGAATTGCACTCTAGTAAGTATGGGAGGGAAAAAAGGAAGTAAGAAAAAGAAAAGTTTATTTAAAATCTGTCATACCACAGTCCTCAAACACGTTTCAAAAACCAATCCACTTGAACAATTTCGATTTCTCCACCGACACCACGACGGAATGCAACCTGAAATTCTCTCCCTCAACAACAACACTCACTCGCACAAACATCACTTCCAATTGCCCTCATCCAAACCAACAGCTCACTTCAAAACCATTCATCACATATCTGCAGTCGCCTGTAGAATCTCGACAGCTGATGTACCCATGGCTTCTTCGCATTGACAAACCTGGCTCTGAACTGTCTGTCCTCACAAGCATGCAAGCTTTGTGGCGTCTGAACGCACACACGAGGCCAACACATATTTTTTCTACATTTTATGGTGGCAGTGGCGGTGGCGGTGGCGGTAACAGCAGCATTGGCGCATATTTAGAATTTTTGTGGGATTTGGCGTATAAGGTGCGATTGATTGCGGATGTGGATGGTGAGAGTAGTGCAATGATGGCTAATTTGAATAGTTTTGATGGTCGCAATATTGGCAGGAATGATGAAGTTTATAAAGCTATTTTTGAACTGGATGACGTGGATCTTGCCAGTATTTATCTTCACGCGTATCAATGGGAGCGTGTTATTTGAGTTGATTTGTTTTTTATTTTAAATCGTTGTATATTTATTGTCATTTGTTCAAATTCTCTATTCTTGAACATAAAAATGTCTTTAAAATAAGATATATAAAAGGTTTCTAATCTAAATGAATGCAAGCGCCAACATAGCACCAACAACTGTAATAAAATGGGTTCTACTGCCACTATAGAAAATATTCGTTGCAGTTTCAACCGTTGTTTCGGTTTGAGGGTCAGTAGAAGCTGTG
This sequence comes from Physocladia obscura, assembly GCA_027596945.1. NCBI lineage: Eukaryota > Fungi > Chytridiomycota > Chytridiomycetes > Chytridiales > Chytriomycetaceae > Physocladia > Physocladia obscura. Next base: position 24,151 of record JADGJH010000097.1, read on the forward strand.
GTAAATGTTGTTGAATAAAGTTCGGTAGAAACAGTTGTGGTCGTAGTCGTTTCAAAAGCGGCGGAAGGTGAAACGCTTGTAGAAGCAATGGGACTGCTCACAATTTGAATTAGATACAGGATTAAGCGAACGGGTAAATAATATTACCAAATGCCCAAAACATCATCTGCACTGCCGTAACAAAGACCGCTCACTGCTGCGTTTCCATAGTATCTCAACAGTTTGATGTCAAGCACATTTTCGTTGTAAACATGAACGAATCCAATATTTTCGCATGCCCAAAACAAGTCTGTAGCTGAACCTGCTAATGATTTGAAATTTTCCACAGTCACTACTAGATTTGAAAGTGGAGTTTCTGTGCAGTTCAGAGAAACTTGAGTGATCCCATCATATGCTCCAAAATTTGAAACCACAATTTCAACTTCTAAATCTGAAGCCGCAATGACGGTGTATTGCCCCGCGGCAATATTGAAAACAGACCCCGAGAAGGGAATAACAAACGGATCATCAATAATTTGACACTGCGAGTTCTGAACTGGACAACCTGATCCGGCAGATACAGAGGACGAAGGAGGAGTCGGCATATTGTTCTTCAGGTGTGAAAACTTTAAAATGTTTATACAATTCAAATACGAAGCGTAAAACATACCGTTGGGGGAGATCCAGAAGCCGGAGTTAGTAATTCACAAAACGCTGGAGGAAAGCATTCTCCACCATACGCTGAATTGCCTCCGTATGTCAATGATCTAATCTCTAATCCGGTTTCACTCCAGAACAATTCAACAGTGGATTTATCACTACAAGACCAGGTTTTTGTCCCGAAAACACCTCCAAAATCTGCAGCCGAATAAATTGTGCTTTCCTTTTCGCACGTCAAATTCGCCGAGACACTAACACCAGCAACAAAAACCAGCGAAACAGTCACATCATCTGCAAGCACGTATACTCGGTCACCATCAACTGTACCTTCATCGTGAAATTCCGTGCCAAAGAATGGCGTAACAACAGGATAAGCAGTGACACTGCAAATTTCACTGCAATCGCTTGGAACCAAGTTACAGTACAGGTTTGCTCCCTCCACAGAAAGTGCATGAACTCCACGGGACGCCCAAGTCAACCAAATTGCGTTGGTATAGCTGGAAACGCTGGGAACAAAATAAGTAGGGGAATTGGCTGGCGAGAGATCCCAAGAAGCAGTCTGGTAAAAGAAGGAGAGCTGCTCTCCTTCAGTGAAAGAGTAAATAGCAGCCCCGACAGTGTCGTTAGGAAATATTAATACAGGCTTGACGGCGTTACTGTTGAGAATTTCGGCAGTATAAACTGTGCCGAAATTCGAAGTATCGAGTGTTAAAGCAAAATTCGCAGGGAGGCCGGACGACACTGAAAAATTCGAAGACGCAGGTTCGAGCGTCAACACGCCGGAAGTAACTTCGGCGGCTGTTTTAGTATATGTTGCCGATTCGCCAAGACCAGGAATGTCGTAAAAGGACACGACGCGAACATTGTTCGCCTTCTGGTAAGCACGAAGTTGTGCCCACTGGTCTGTGCTAAAACCAATCGCTCCACTTCCAAGGACAATCATTGAGAAGTTTCCTTTTGCTGCGTCATACAAAGGTAATGTAGCAAACCCTGCCACAGCAAATTTGAGTTAGTTCAGACACCCAATTTAAAGGCCTTAACGAAACTATAGCGTTAATACGCACCTACACTTGTCGATGTTGAATACCCAATATATGGAACTCTTAGCGTTGTTAAGCCGCCAATCGCTGCTCCAGCAGATACAGTTTCACTACCTAATTTTGTTAATTTGTAACCATTTCAAGTGCATTCCAAAAAAAAACAGTATCAGACCAAATACAATCGCTTGATCAACCGGTGCGGAAAACACCCCAAAAACAAACAGAGTTACTGCCAAAGGAAACATGATTTGTTCCTAAAAAATTTTCACCAAAAAACAATTTCGGATAAATAACAGAAACAAGGAGGTTTTGTCTGCTTTTCTCTTTTGCTCTGAATTCAATAGTATCCTTTCTTTTTTATAAGGCTTTCGCTTTGTGCACCCCATTCGTTCCAACCTCCGTCGTAAAGCAAAACACCTTCATTTTTTCCGAGAACATGCAAGCACATACAAACAACAGCCGCACTTATTCCATCCTCTGTAAATTGGAAGATAAGAAATATCAAAAAATAGCAACAATAAAAGCCGTGATTGCTAACCACCAAAGACCACAATTTCTCTGTCCAGATCGACTCTTCGACCAGGTTGCTTGAATACTCGAATTATGTCCAGAGGCTCTTTGATGAAGCCTGTGTTATAGTCAACAAATTCTTTCCAGTGTATATTAATCGCGCCTGGAATTGTGCCTGATTTTTTAACTTTCGGGTCATGTTCATTACCAACACCAAGATGACTGAAACGAAAAGAAAAAAAATTTTATCAACGCGTTCAAGGAAAAAAGAGAAGAAAAAATCAACAAAACACACAAACCGATTCGTTGGACGAACATCCAAAACAACTGGCCGATCAGGAGCCATGAAATCGGAAACCCAGTAAAGTAGGGGTTCATAGTCGATAATCATATCGTCTCGAAACTCAGGAACATACGTGTGGCTGGAAGATTCTGTGTCTGAATCAAATTGATTTTTATAGATTCGTCCTTCAGTCTTCGGGGAAGGAAATTCATCTGTTGCGATTGGCGATGAAACAACTGATTGGCCTTGCTTTATCCAGGCAGGAAGGCCACCATTTAGAATACTGACATTTTGATGGCCCATTAGCTATTTATTAACTGTTGATTGATATTGGGTAACGACAAAATAAGATGATAAAGAAAAATCAAATACTTTAAAGAACCACCAAGCGCGTGGCGAAGAATACACACCAATGGCGTCGTAGAGAACAACGTGGTCATTGCGAGAAATTTTAAAGTCATCTGGACAAATGAATAATCAAAAACAAAACAGAAAAACCGAAAAAGGATGTACCCATGACAGCTGCAAAATCAAGCGGGACTGGGGCACTAAGGGGAAGTGACTTGAGTGGGTCTCTCAGTTGTGCTAAATTTAGAAAGGAGGCAGTCTGCGGAGGTATAAATTTAGCAATAAATGATTTGAGACTTCAGAGTTGGGACACTTGCAGGAATATGAGCAGATGCAAAGGCTTTAGCGGCAGTAGTATTCTGGAAATATTCAGGAATTTCATCATCGATAACATTATAATTCATGTTATAGCCTGAGGAAATATTGTCAATATATTTTGATGTTCCATCACTTTTGACTGGCGTTGAATAACGTTGGTGCAATGGTACAAAATAGGAAGCATCAAGAATACGCAAAGTTGAGTCAGTGTTGCCAGCATATTTGGCTCGGCGAGTAATCAATGACGCAAGTTGTGTAGGAGTCAGCAGCGTTTCCTGCAATAGTTCATCGAGAGAGTTGTCGTTGCTACTGTTGTTACTGCCATTGTTGGAATCGGAGTTTACGTGTCGTTTTGGTATCACCAGGGCGGAATTCGCACGAAACAGCACGGTTGCAAACGCAGAAAAGAAAGCTCGCGATCTTAACAGCCCGATTCCAAATATGATATCCCTCGCAACCATCCTACTCCAACAATTGAGCAAAAGAAAATGTCGACAAAAGAGAACACTCAGCAACCAGAAGCAGAAATCAATGGAGAAGAAAACGCCGACCTACAGTTACAGCAGCTTGATATTATGCAGCAGCTACGTGCGGCGGCAGTTGCTTTGTCGACCGTCACGCCATTCCAAAACTCACAGCGGCAATCAATATCGCAACCTCAACAACAGCAACAACAGCAGCAACAGCGAGAACAGCAGCAGATCCATCACCATCACCAAGCAAAGTACGCCCGGCCTTCCCAGTTGGCGGTCCCCACATCAACATCAAATTCAGCATCAGCAATAGTCGTCACAAACAACGAAACCGCAGTTGTTTCCCATCCAGACGGCCTTGCACTTCTTCTTCTGCTAGATGCATCCCGCGATGCTCTTTCCCGCTCGCGTTCTGCAAAAGCCGCTACTGCCGACCACAAAGCCTCCCTCGATGCCGCTGTTCTTGCTGAAAAGAATCTCATGTACGAACGGGACCATTTGCGCAGAGAAATCGCAAAAATGCGCGCCTACGAGTTGAGTACTGGTCTGCACCGTCGAAGTTGGCTCGCTTTTTTTCCATTTCTCTCTGTCCTTTCCCAATTTCGGTTCCGCAAATCCTACATTTCTAAAGCTTCTAGTTCGAAGTTGATTTTAAATGACGGGGATTAACGAGAACGAAATCACGCAAATGTAAAATAATAAACGAGTTCAAAGCGAAAGGCATAAAAAATAATTTTGGAAAAAGAAAAAAAAAGAAAAAAAAGATATCGAAATCCGAAAATGAGTAAAGCGAGTATTTGACTCCCTTTTATGTTTTCTATTTTTATTATTATTTTTATTTGTCTGTTTCCTTTTTTTGTTTTATTTTATTTGTTTTTTCGTTTTTAAAAAAAAATTTCCTCAGATACGTTTTTACCGATATTGACCTTATTCCGGTCACGGATTTCAATCAAAGTGTTGCAAGTGGAGAAAATAGTGATCTTGCGGTTTCTACTGACGAGCACCACCTAATGCTGAATCGACTTACATTTGAAATGAGAGAGCGAAAAAGGTGATTCAAAATAAGACGAATTTAAATTTCACGCTTTAAAATTTAATTATTTGATACAGGCTGAAACTTGAAGAAGAATCGCTATCTGCAACTCGTGATAGAATCCGCCGTGAATTTGAGAAAGCACGCACAAACCTCGACACGCTTGACAAAGACCTAGAGTCGCTATTGACAGTATCAGAGCCGCTGCAAGTCCGACTTGGCGTCAACGTGACCAACAAGCGAAGACAAATTGCCAAACTCAGAGAGGGAGGAGAAGTTGATGGAAATACACCAACTTGGCTGATCGGTGGTGCAGATATGATTCAGTTTTTGCCTTCCGATCTCACTGTTTTGCTTGGAAAGATTGAATTATGGAATGAGTTTAATGGTTTGGAGTTTTCCTTTTCCTTTTTCTTGGCTGTGTTTGTTGAATTTGTTGTACATGTGCAGGAATCGAAAGTAACTTAATTAATGCCGAGATTGTGAAAGGAGCAAAGGTTATTCCTGTACATGACAATGCGAATGTGATTGAAAATGTCGAGTCTATGCAAATTGACGATGATAGAGTGAATAATCAAATATCGAATAGTTATATTGATGCCAACGGAACAAGTTCGATAAAAGAAAAGCCAATCGATACATCAATTTACCACAAATATTCCGTAAAAATGAGCTTCCAACTACAAGCTGACTCTGGTTTGTATTTTCCTTTTGGTTGATGTTTTTTATTTTTTATTTTTGTTTGTGTCGTTTGTAAATCTGCAACAAATCAGATGAAAAAACCGGGACGAAAATAACTCTTCATTTTATCCACAAACCAATTCCGAATGTTTGCATTGTTACTGCATCTTTGACAGTTATTTCTGACCAAAGCAAAGCGACAGAATATCAAAAAACAGTGTCATTGAAAATTTCTCTTGAGAATTTACCACCGTTTTCGAATGAGCCAATTTCCATCGATGACCTCGAAGACGACAACGCAAATCCAGATGAGTCGCAGTCTGTGTATGGATGGGCACAGGAACTGTGCGAAACTGCGGAAAAATATGATGAAAACGGTGACAGAGTCGATGAGATTATTGTGGCGGCACGACAGCGAGAAGAGCTTGATGTTATGGAAAAGATTATTTTTGCTATACGGCAACGGGTTTCGGAGATTGAAAATGTCAGGAATGCTATTGAGGGAGTAGTTGGGGATGGTGTTTCTGGGATTGATCGAAGAGACGAAAAAACCGATAGCCTGACTCTTGGATGGAAAAATACTGTTGATGTGAGATACCTTTTTTTCTTTTTCTTTTATTTTTTAATTTTTTTCAATAGACAGATAGAAGGAGCTGCATAAGTGGGTCATTCGTTATTCGAAATCGAAGTCGGAATATTGGATATGCATTTTCTTGTCGTATTGGATATTTTGGCGTTGAAGGTTTAAATGCACAATTTCAGTTTGTCGAGCAGGATAATGAAAATGGTTTAATTGAGTTGAATGCTTCAACAAAAATTATTGTAATTTTTTTTGCCTTTTTTATTTTTATTTTGCTGTTTTTTTTTTTGCATTTACTTAATTTTCCTTTTCTTTCTCCAGGAATTACTTCAAGTTGTGAATAAATCACCAAAAGAAGGCTTAAGATCTGGAGGAGGTTTGGCAAATGGATCAGAGCTTATTGGTGTTAGGCAGATGCTTGAACTTATTGATGGTGTTAAGAGAATAAATAGCTAAATACAAGAACTGGATACTATGATAAATATTTTCTTGAACACAATCTTTTATTGACTCTCATTTACTTGAAGTAAATTATTGATTTACCTGTCAAAAAAATGGTTAATTTAATTTCATTTCTTGGATGCATTAGCAAACTGATGTTATTTCCATTCAATTGAGAGCAAATTGTATTTTCCACTGCCCTTGTTATTGCATGGAAAACTTTCTTTGTTTATTTTCGTACATTATTTTTAAATCAAACCAGTATCTTCAAGTTTGATGTATGCTAAATGCAATGCCAAGATCAAACCCACTTTCAGACTACCTACATCTTTTATATTTATTAGAAAAACAATTCTCTAGTTTAGCTATACCCTCCAAAATAATAAAGTGAGATCTTTTTTGTCATTTTAAATATAGTCTCTTTGGACTATCCATTTAATCAATCTAAAGGATTGAAAAATGGACAATATGCTGGCAAGAAAAAAACTTTGATGCCTAATGATTGTAGATAATAAAAAATGTTAGCATCATAGTGAATTTATGCTCCATCTAAAATCCAGTTTGAGTTTGCATCAGGATATTGTTTAACTTGTCTGCTCAATGCAAACTTTTGGCAACACTTCATAAACTTAGTTGTTGGTTTTTGAGTTGTAAGGCTTAGATTGTTGTGAGCCTTAAGCTTGATAGTAATTTTGGGTAGAGAGTTTTTTTTATTTTAGAATGTTTTCAAAAGTCAAAATCCAACAGCCTTTGTTAAAATTCCATGACCAGTGGCAACAGTCTGGAATAATTCATTGCCAAATAAAATAATCCATCCATTTTTTTGTGTACAATAAATAAGAATTGAAATACAAAGCTTTTATTAAAGATTTGGAATTTAAGTTCTAATCATAACTGAG
>JADGJH010000098.1:11701-26688 GCA_027596945.1 Physocladia obscura
TTTTTCATTTACTTTTTAGGCGCTTTTAACTTCCAATTTGGACAGGCGTAGATTCATACGAGACATTAGCTGAGTCACGCTATCTAAACCAAGACATCCATGGTTATTTACATCGGCATCATTCCATAATTTTTGAAGCCAAGTATTGACAGATCCAGGCATGAGTGAAGCGGGTATGGTCATTACAGGGGTATCAATGACAACAGACATGTTTGCCAAAAGCATGTGCAGACCAGACACCCAAATTGCACAGGTTTCCTTCGATGGCGCAACTGATTGTCAATATAATTATTAAAATAATAAATTTATAATAAAATTTTTTTTTAAAATTTAAAAAGAAATTATAAAGAGAAAAAGAGAAAGATGGAGAGAGATTAACCTAAATTTAGCATTTTATATTTTCCATCGTCAGCAGTGTATATGATACTGAATGCGCGCTCTTCAAAATCTGGAAATTTTCCGTGTAATTCGAAAGCTTTCGTATTTTGACCAAGTCTGATTTCTCTGATGGAGTGCAAGTGAGCTGGTATAAATTAGCTAGAAGAAATGGCATTGTCACTGAGGACAAGGGACCGACCCGCTTTCGGCTTCTTTTTCTTTTTAGAGTCCCAGATAAGCCCAAGGCTGACCGCGACGGCGGACGATTGTGATTGACTAGCGTCGGCAGGCCACAATCCGGCAACGCAGACACGCCGTTCTTCGGGACGGCGAGCCTGCTTGGTGGGGTACTTGAGCATGAGGGTGCCACGCAAAGCCTGCAGCCCCAGCCCCAGCCGGTCCACGTGCATTTCGTGGTTGTCGAGGTTTTCACCCGACTGTGGTACCAGTCCCGGTGACGGCGGTCGTTGCAGCCCGCGCAGGGGCAGGGCCAAGGTCAGATGCAAGCCCAAGTCTGTTTCCGTTTCTGTTTCTGAATTGTGTTGCATTTTTGCGCAATTCTGACACAAACCAGGTATTTTTGTCTGTGTCAACAAGGGTTAGAAGTAATAATAATACTCGAGGAAAATACTCGAAGAAACTACTTGAGGAGATACTTGCAGATACTGATCTTTTGGGACAGACTGACAGATATCTTTGAAGCAATATGTCTTGTTGTACTTGTCATATACATCAAACAGTACGTTGGCACATTATTTGGGCCTGCATTGAAAGGACAAAGTGCAAGAATGATCCCAAAGCCACAATTTGTATGTTAAGCTCTTGTTTCTTGAACATACAGATAGTGTCTGGCATTTAGAATCTGTAATGGGATCAAGGCGGGGGCATTCTGTGGAAATGCATATCTTGAATGCAAGTTTCCATATTCATCATATCATTATTCAAATATGTTCAGCACATCAAAGCTCTATTCACTCTTTGCTCTGTGTTAAAATGTACTGTCTTGTGGTGGGAGTCATTTGCAAAATTTTTTGTTGGTAGTTTATTTTTATTCAAAAACTAATAAACCTTTAACTTATTGAAGAAGCATTGTTTGTGCTATTATATACATCGTTCACTTCAAAATTGTATAATTTAGCAAAAAATAATGTATAACCACATGTCGGTAGTTTCAAGAATCATTAAATAATGAACTTTTACAAAGATAGTTAATTTCAACATTCTTGATTTGAAGCTGTTGCAATCTCCGTTTATGACTGTGTATGATAAGGATTTTTAGCGAGAATTCCTTTTTTCTTTATTCTAGATTCTTCATTTTTTAAAATCCTCAATCACAAAAATTCCAAAAACAGTCTTTAAATAAATCTTGCATTTTCCTCCCCATACAAAGCTTTCTTGTATTAATCCAAAAGCTACCGCTTAATGACGGAAATGGCAAGTCCACTGTTTTGTTCTTTACTTTTTAAGCAAATTGAGCAATTTCTTTCAATAAAGAGTGAATTCATCTTTCAATACAGCTTGAATCTTTTCACTTTAACAGAAGCTTTTCATGCAAATCAGTCTTTTCAGTATGAAATCAGTAGCCAGTGCTTAATTAATGATTTGATTATCAGACTAAATAATATTTTTTTAACACTTGTTGAAGGAATTAAATCATGAAAACTATTAATTGTAAGCATAATGCTATTTTATTAGATGCACAACTCAAATTAAGTGGAAAGTAATATAATAGGGCATTTGGGTGTGATGGAGAATTTTGAGAGATGTAAATCAATAAAGGGAAAGAATTCCACTGAAGATCATAAATGCAGATTGCAACAACCCTTCAAAGTTTCATGATTGAATCCATAAAACTCCTACATGAACAAAGCAAAACTAGCAAAGAAAAGCAAGCTTCCAGCAACCCTAAAAAATGATAGGAAAATATTATATCCATATTTTTTTGTCTAAACAGGCTCATATATTCACCACATGTTCACAATAGCTCTGATTGTTTCAAATATAATCTAATTTTTTCTGAGAATGCTTTTTTTTTGTGTATGGTTGTTGTTGCATTGCCAGTTGTACAAACAGCTCTGATCATATAAGGCCCTAACTGCAAATACAAAAGAGCCTTGTGGTTGCAAAGCAGATCATGTTTTCTGGTGTTGAATCCTTTGCCTGTGGATTTGCTTTAATGGTTAGTTACAAACTTATTGTTTATTTTCTAAGAATAGAACTTTCAAATAAAATGCTCAAATTTTAAACCATTTCTAATAATACTAAATTTTTTCTTGTTTGAATTTGTGAGACAAAGTTGGAACATTAAATTTCTCCATTCTTGAAAATAAATCCTTTAATCTAATTCAGTACTTCTAATATGTGTGTTCAGCTTGTATATTATATATTTATTCTTCTAAATCTAACATCTGGACTGTCTTAATTTTAGATAAGTTCAAACTTTGTCCTGTAGTGGTGCAAACAAAGCGGGATGCACCATGGAGAAGCAAATTTAGTTAAAGCAGGCTTGGCTGAATGCGATTGAATATTGCAAGTCCATGCCACTTTTAGTTAATGTAAGATATGGTGGTAGCAAAGGATGGCTGCGTCATGAGGTATGGATCAACAGGATACAATGGGAGTTGTTAGATTTGTTAGATGTTCAAGGACAAAAGTTTCAAACCTGGTGACAGTGATGGCCAGTAGCAGCAGTGGAGGGCAGTATTTAGTGCTGTCTGTCAGTGTTTGGTTGTTGTGGGTATGGGTCTGTGTGGGAAGTGTTAAATATAATGAATTATATTTAGATATACAAACTGAATGCATAATATTAAATGTTAAACAAAATAGTTTATATGTTATTAGTGTAATTGGAAGAAAATTATTTATTTGACAGGCACATGATCAAGTAATTGTGCAACGAAAATGGACGAATTTTAACTTCCAACTTTGTCTCATAAATTCGAATCAGAAATTAAATTAATATAGAATAGTTTACATGAGGCACAAGAATGGGGTTTTATTTAGTGTTCTATTTTCGGAATAATAAACAACAAGTTTTACTAAAATTATCACAAGCCCCATGTAAACAATTCGAACGGAGTCCGCAGGCGCAGGATTCAACAGAATTGGGGTGATGGATCTTATTCATTCTTTTTATGTTAGCTCTGTGATAAAAGTGTGTTACTTTGGCAGAAATCATTATGGGCCATTATCGTCCATTGCATGTATTTTTGCCAAATTCAAAAGTTTTGACAGAAAGAAAAAAAAAAATTTGATATTAGTTGTAAATGAAAGAATTTACAGAAAGTATATTATTTATAAAAATGCCTTTCAATTTTCTGCTGAAGAAGGACAAAGTGGGACTGTACATCAAACACTGTTACATTGGGTTCATAGACTCGAGGATGAATACAGTTTGTGAGGACATTGAATGAGAGCTTCAACATGGAATTCCAAAAATGGTTCCATTGATATGCATATAATTAACTACCTGCTGGTGCATTTACTCAACTTGATATCTTTACCAGATATCTCAAATTAAATCCTCATCAACACTGAAACTTAAACATCTTAATTGTCTGTTTGAATTCACCTGTTTTTGAAAAATGGGAATTTAAGATCTAGTGGTAACCTTACAATAAAACCGTATGCAAAATTTAATTTGTCTGCACTCTACTTTTGCTTTACCACTTTTTTATTTTATCTATTGCTAATTCTGAGCAAAAATTTTATTATGAGCACACAAAATTTTTCTTGTTGGTTTGAAAGGTTTTCAGCCATTATTTCGCGGAAATACTTAGCCAAGAAACATTTGTGATTCTAAGCCTGGTGGTGCTGATTGTACTTGAATTAACATTTTAATTCATGCTACACTTTCAAGGGCCAACTGTGTTTTACGATAGTACAGTGATTGATTTCACTGCTATTGTTGGACCACTTCATTCATTGTCACTGTCATAGAGCCCCCAACACTACTAATTCCAATTTGACTCTTGAAACGAAACGAAGAAAAAAACAAATCAGGCTTGGTTTGTGGTGACGTCTTCTCCATTATACTTAAAGATTCATTGTTAACTGCCGTTGACAACCACTAGTTCTGTCCAAAGTTGAAGATATCATCATCGCTATGAATGAAATCAAGATGACCAAAACACAAGGGCTAGTGATGTAGCTTGTAGAGTTCCACTTGAACACATCACCTTTCAGGGGGATATGTGTAGTCACCAGAAAATATTGTCACAAGACAATTTGTAACAACTTTATTTGATTATCCCAATGTAACTTTATTTATGATAATTTTACTCTTTAACTACTACCAAAAACAGACTGGGCTGCAGTAATAATCGATTCACCATTCTCAACAGCGGTGACCACAGAAGCAATTTGAGCTTCAGTGAATGGACAGGTGAAATGCATAATACCGTTAAGCGCCGGATTGAAGCCAAGGTTTTTCAAAATCGAAATCACAGTTGTCGCAGTGTAAGAAAACTGGAGTGGTCGTTGCTTCGAATTTCTATCAGTAATTCCACACGCACTAGCAATTTCATTGACACCAGGATCAAGAAGAAGGCCAAGTTTTGGATCCGGACTGTAGCTGAACTCAAAAGTCATTGAATAGTTGACGCTATTTTGAGCGGGGAATGTGATTGCACCGTAATTAGCAGTACCGATTTGAGGAGACAAACTGCCAGTATAAGATGAACTACGGTTTGCTGGCAACGGCACCAAATCGAGGAGAGAGTTAAATCCTGTGAGAGGAGTAGTAAGAAGAGCATTTCCAACATATGTAGTGTTGACGTCCAGATCCGCAATCAGGGAAATTGATTCCACTTTAAAGTCATAGCGGTTTGGATTTGTTGTTTCCAGGGCTAAGGTGAGATTGAGTTTAATATTGAGAGTGTTGTAGTCAGGATCAGCTTCGTTGGCAACAGAGAAGGAAAATGGCGAGGAAATGAATGCGGAGAAAACTTTTACTTGTGGATATCTAATTTTTTTTTCAAGAAATGAAAAGTGAAATGAAAAACATTAATCAAAGACACTAATGAATGAGAGATGAATTACGTACTGTGGGAAGAACAGATAGGCAAGAACGCCCAGAATAACCAACACGACAAAAGTGATGCCAAGACAAATGTACCGACGCTTCTTGTCTTTTGGCACACAGCAGCACAAATAACGAGAGAACCTGTTAGGGTTCTTTTGTTTTTTCCCCTCCAACGAGTCTTCGTAGTAGTCATCATATTCAGATTTTGCACCTGATTCGTATGCGCTTTCTTGTTCTTGGTCTTGATCCCAATCTATGGGACGTCGAGTGTTCGGCGCATGGCTTGGCGGCGGATACGCAGGAGGAGCGGGCAAATTGGTGTTCGTGTACATATCGTAGTTGTTACCATTGTTATCGTAGTTGTTGCCATTGTAGTTGTAGTTGTTGTAGTATGGATCTGGGGCATAACCGTTGGGTTGTTGCTGCTGGTCGGTTTTGTTATCTCCCTGTCTACTGGTGCTTTTGCCAAACACTGGCTGTGACTGATCGTAACCATTATCGTCATCGAATCGACGCTCTGTCGGCGAGGCACGCCGGTTTCTTGAAGCTGAACGGGCATTTAGAGAGGACATGTTGCTTCCAATTCTTGGCTCAAAAATTTTTTATTAAATGTAATCGCGGAAGGAAAACAAAGAGGCGCCCGAAAAAAAATTTTTTTTACTCTTTATTTGTTAATCATCTATTTTTTTACTTGGAAATATAATGCACGGCTCTGCATAAAAGACTTGTGGAATGTCCATTCAGAATAACAATTTTGGACAAGTTCACGATACTCGTCTCTTGTTATTCCCATCGCTTTGTGTAAGAAATCTTCCATGCCAAGATACAAGGCTTTCGCATCAGCACCTTTTTTTGTTTTTTATTAAAAAAAAAATTAAAAAAAGTGGGGGAAGAACTTACCAAACAGAATACCCATTTTTGATCCCCAATTAAGCGACAAATGAACAGTTTGGAATTCTTGATTCTGGACATGTTCACCAACTTGTTTGACATACCACGGTAAATTCGTCGCAGTGTACCCATCCAAACCACGACGATGAAAGGCATCAAATAATGCAGTCGCCAAAGTTTGCGAATACGGACCAGCATTGTAAACAATTCCGTCGCCTTCAATAAGCTCAATCCACCCCCCTGGTTTTGTAACACGAACAAGTTCTCTAATTGCGTCAGGAAATTTAGCGCGTGGCATTCCGCCCACGAGGAAACGCTGGTGCACAAAATCAAATGTGCTGTCCTCAACTAATAAAGAAAATAGAAAAAAACAGCCTCTTAGAATGAATTGAAAAAGCAAAAAAGAAACTCACAAGGAAGTGTCTCCAAAACATTTCCAAATTGAAGAGTAATTCCATCTGGCGATGTTCCTTCAACTAACGCTCTGGAAATATCGACACCGTGGTATTCTGCCAGGGGGTTCTCCCTTTTGACGCATTTCAACCAAAAGCCTTTAGCACATCCGACATCCAAAACTTTTCCACCCGTCTCTTTCAAAAGTGTTTTTGCTGCTGGACAGACAATATCCCTAATTTTTCCCAAGTGTAATTATTCATCAACAAAAAAAAAGCTCCCCCAAAAAGAAAAAGTAAGGTTAATAGTGTACAAACCCTTTGAACGCAGCCCGCATGACATAATGTTGCATTTCAAGTCGATCTTGTTCATTCACGTCGTTTGGCAACACATAATCACTATTTTCCAAAGTATGGTATTCTCTCATTTCAGGTTCCCAAGAGGCTGGATTATTGGGGTTCCACTGTTTCGCTTCCGCTGTGTTAATGAATGCAGCCCTGACTGTAGTATTCTTGGACAATGTAGGGCTTTTCGAGTTGATTGGGCTGTTATTGTTGCTGTTGCTGCTATTCGTGACAGCGATGGAGATTTTTGCAACAGGTTCAGCTGTTGCCGGTTGCGCATTGCTTAGTGGCTCTTCAGTCAAACGGCTGTTGATGATTTTGGATTGACGATGTCCCATTTTTTTGCTGTTTGTTATCACTTTTTTTTAGTTTTCTTCTTTCTTTTCTCTGTGAACACATGACCGAAGTCGTTCTGTTTGTCTGGGATGCAGGAAACATCGGATTATGTTCCAATAAAAGCCTAAACGGTATCCGATCTACTGAAAGCCCAAGTTTTGCCGATTTCCAACTTTCTTACCTGGTAACTTACCCTATTTCCCGTCAAATTAAAATAAACCTTCTTTTCTGTCAAATCGGAAACTGCTTTTTTTTCTCCCCCTTTTCTGTAGATTTAAATAGATGAATTTTTTTAGCACAAAAAGATGAGACGTGCAATATAGAATCTGAAGAGAATCGATTTGAAAATTTTCCAAATTTACCGATATGAAGATTGATGACAAACCGGCAGAAGTAAACAAAATAACTCTTTTCATTGCAATTTATTACAATGAAAAACTGTCAATTTTATTTCAAAAATATTTACGCTTTTGATTAGATTTTGTTGAGAAGCGCTGACGGGAGTGTGGCAGACGCAGGAGCAGGGCATTGAGGAGTCAGTCGGTTGAGGACAAACGATGGAACAGATTTCAAGGAGGAAAAAGAATTGTTTTTTTTTTGGAATAGAACAGAGTTAAAAAGTGATACACAGTCACATTCCAGCACATTTCTTTCAAGGTTAGCAAAAAAGTTCTTTCTTTTTGCCTTGAAAAGAAAAAAATTAATTTGAAAAAAAAATGTAGCATTTTCATGCTTCTTTATCTGAAAAGAAATAATCAGCAAAACAGTTATTTGTTTATTCAAAAAATTGCTTCAAATCAACCAAACTCTTGTACAGTGCTTCCCTGAATTTACCACCATCAGTCACAGCTGCCGACGGCTTGTGGCTGATTGAAAACTTTAGGTTATCTTTTCCAATAGCGTAGTTTATACCGTATCCGTCAGGTACAACCGGCCCAAATCCGCCGTAAAACGAATCGCCTTTAAAATAAAGCATATAATAGTCATTTAAAATTTTTTGCCACCAATTGAAGGAAATTGGGAATAGCGAGTGATAGTTCCCTTTCTCCTGTTCTTTTACTCACCTGGACTCATATTTGATGTCGAAAGTTTAAAATACATGGATTTGATATATGCCGGGTCATTAAACAACGTCGCGCGTTTTGCCTCCTCTGGGCCTTCGATCAAAGTCCGGAGAGCCAAAAGGTGACGGTCAACGCCGCGTCCATACGTGGCTTCGCGCGCCATATTTGCTTGACTTTTCACCGCTTTTTGGAATAAATCGCGTTTTTCATCATTCTAGGTTTAATATGAAATCAGTTTTTTGATCGATTCTGTTGATGCTTTTTTCTTTGTTTGTTTATTTTGGTTTTTACCGTGAGACCAGGTTGATCAAAAGAAACAACAAACGCCCAAGTATCTTCTGTCAAACTACGGATAGTCTCTGTTCGTCCATGACTAAACAAACGAAGCGAAGCGCTTTCATAAACAGCAGTGGGTTCCGTGTGTACCCTTCTCCATGCAAGTTGAAGGGCAACTTGTACAAAAGCGTCAGGGCTTGCTTTCACTGCAGTTATGTATTTAATGAAAACTTTATTATCCGAATTTTATTTACCGTTCTCTTTGATAAATTGACTACCATAAATATCAGTCTGTAGGAGACATGATTTTGTGTCCTTGATTAATGCAGTTGCAGTGTTTGAAGCTTCTTGGATCAGTTTTTCAATTTCAGTGTCGACAACCCAGTGCAGTTTTCGCGGGACTTCTGCAACATCAGCAGAAATGGCATTACTTGGATCAGAGGCTTCGCTAATATATGGTCAAATTTTTGTGCCATTTGTAATCGTAAATATATGTTTGGTTTGATGAAACTTATATTTTTATATTTTTTGTCACTAGGGAAGATTCTTCATTTAGATCGCTTCGCACAAAATGCCTGCTTTTCTCATTTTGGCAAATAGTTGTCACGTTGCAAACTTACGTTTTGACAATGAAATCCATCATATTTCCAGGAATAACGGCATCGGTAGGAGAGTGTTCGCCATTGACACCGGCTCTACCGGAAGGAAGGACAATGAGCTGGATAGCTTTATCAAACCACCTGTTTGAGGCGTCGTAGTTGTGAAAGATTTGTTCGTGTGTGGCTTCGGGGGAATTCTTGGAGGGGTCGGGATTTTTTGAAGCATTGTCGAGACAGACGAAAAAGAGGGAGGTGCGAATGGTGTCCAGGTTGGCAGCATTTTGGGGGCTGAGTGATTGCAGCCGCGAATAGCCCTTGTAGTTTGTGTCGCGAGAGCCGGCGGTGAGAAGCCCGACGGACGGCTCGATGGGACCTTGCAACGCGTCGGCAGCAATCTCACCAAGGCGACTGACGAGCGCGTTCAGGGACAGAGGAAACAGGCCGTCGGAGGCAAGCACGTTGAGCGCGTACAGCTGGTTGTTGGCCATGA
Organism: Physocladia obscura; assembly: GCA_027596945.1. NCBI lineage: Eukaryota > Fungi > Chytridiomycota > Chytridiomycetes > Chytridiales > Chytriomycetaceae > Physocladia > Physocladia obscura. The sequence goes on from JADGJH010000098.1 coordinate 21,496, forward strand.
CGATAATGTGGCGGGCGGTCGACGGATGGGCGGAGGCGATGGAGTCGGCGACTGGGCCGGGAATGCGGGTGGTGGCAAGCACGTTTGTGTACTGGTGCATGCACAGCGGCTCCTTCTTGACGAACTCTTGGGGCAAGGTGCGCGCGTCGATGCGGCGCTTGAAGGCGAGGATATTGGCTACGAGGGTCGCGGCGCGGCCGAGCTGCGCAGGCGTGACTCCGGTCGTGGCACCAGCGTCAAACAACGCCGCGTTGTCCGCCAGCTGGCACCACCAGTTGACGTTCACGACCGACGGCTCGCGCCACTCGAGGTACGCTTTGCGTAGCCACAACGCCTCGAGCCACGAGAACGGTTCGTGCGCGTCAAGCTGGACGAGGCGCTGCTGGAGAATCTTTCCCAGGCCACTCTTGCCACCATCAGCATCAAAACCATCATCAGCACCTGATACAAACTCGGCCGCCGCCCGTGCCGTTGCTGAGTACTCGTCCGGTGTCAGCAGCACTCGTGTGCTCTGCAGGTACCGCGCCACTGTGTCTTTCAGCGCTGGCACTGGAAGTCGGGGCACCAGAAGATATTCGTTCTCTGTCTCCTTGACTGCAGCTACAGTTGTTATATAATGCTTGTGCGCGAGTTCGTTCGACCATCTTAGCGGACCACGTCTTGTCGTCACTGCAGCAAAAACGCGTCGGTACATGGATTTTTTTAATTGCTTTTTCACATGGCACTCAAATCACATGGTGTCCTCAATTGAACATTTTGTGTGAGTGCATTATGTCACCGATCAGTATGCTCACTCCGCTATCTCAAATAATGATGCAATAAAAAAGAAACATACATCGTAACAACACTTGATTTATTTTCATTTTTTATTATTTAAACAATTCAATCCAAAGTCAAATTGTCTTCTGGAATCTGTTTCGTGTTTTTAAAAATAAATTTAAAAAAACCTATTTCTACTCACATTTTTATAGGTTTTCCGAATCAAGTCATAAATATCATCTTGAACATCGCCTTGAACTATAATCTCGTCAAATCCAGCAGGATTCTTCGTGACTGTTGCAAAAGATATGAGAAATGATAACAATAAGGCACATTATAATAGAACGATTGTTTGCCGTCGGAGAACACACGAATACACGGGTAGAAAAAGGTGAAATATAATTCACCTGATGATCCACAGGCAAATTTAGTCGCAAACAGCTTGGCTGTCTTTTTCAAATCGACATCTGGCATACATATTATGATTAAAAAATTGCAGGATTTCTTTGTTATCTCTTCACCAAATGATTCAAGACCAGATACTGCGATTACACATTTTCTTTTCGTCCGTTCAATCCGTTTGATTATGACTCGAGCTTCCTGAATTGAAAATAAAATAATAAATAAAAAAGTGAAGAGCTGAAGTGATAGAAAAATATGAAAAAACAAACCTGTTTTTTCTTTTCCTTCTTTATTTCTTCCTTCTGCAAAGCATCGAGCTTGTCTGTTGCTTTTTTAAGATTTACAATAGTGAGCATAAGTTGTTTTCGTTAGGCAAATGACTTCACCAGGTTTCGCATTTTTCTTTGTCGTATTCGATTCTCCGCTAGAAGTTGTTGAATCATCGTTAGTAATCCTCAAATCTTTGACCTTGTCTGCCACTGTGGAGTTAAAAAAAAAGAATCGTTGGAAAACCCAGAGAAGACATGCGGCTCGCCATGTAACACCCTCACAAACCAGCTGAGGCGGCATCTGCATCGGAATATATGACTGCATACAAGTCTGGGTGATTCTGCTGCAGCCAAGGCTTACACCGTTTTGGCGATGGTCCGTATGAGCAGTACTGGAAAGAAGATATGTCAGCGTATATTTTTGCTGAGAGAGAGAGAGAGAGACAGAGAAAGAAAGTGGCCACGCATTAATATCAAGCTTACTTCTGGTGGTGCTGTGCAGATTCCACAGTAGACAACAACAAGAGCTTCGACCATATTATTTCTCGAAGAAAACAGATCATGTGGCGAAGGATTGACACGATACCAAAAACCAAAAGGACTGACAATCGCTGAATCAAAATCAAAGAATCCAAGCCCGTCATTTCTCGGTTTCTTCTTTTCACTTACAGCTTCCTCACTTTACGCGCAGACAGAGATTGGTTACTTTCGTTTAAAGAACAATATGGCTAGCAAAGAGAGACAGGCGAACAACCAAGTGGCATCGCCGGATACTCCATCAGATGTTCCGACCATTCCGCTGAATCTTGCCATCCAAATTTTCGCGTACTCGGCGTTTCCCCTGGTTATTGTCGCAATATGTGCTGTACTACTTTATTCGCGAGTCGACGAATCTGTCCAATCCGTCATGAAGGCCAGCGCCGAAACCCCGCTTCTGCTTGTCAACGCTTCTGGATCAACTTTTTTTTCCACAACCTGTTGGCGATGGATGGGCCTTTTTAAACAATCCCTTAATGTGGCGCAATATCAAATCAACTTGGAGTATCTGTCAACCGGGAGTCAGCGTGGCCAGCAAGATTTCTTCGACGGATATTCTCTGTTCGCCGCAACTGAACACGATATTGAATCGAACAAATCTTCATTCTTTATTGATCCATCAAATAACAGTAGCGGAATTAATCCTTCTGCTCCCGAGCATTATGGCTTACTTATGTTTCCCGTCATTGCTGGTGCTCTCGCAATTGTACACAATACCCCAAACTTATCAACTCCAAATAGCTCCCTAATATTAACTGCAAATCTGTTGTCTGAAATATTTAACAACCAAATCCAATGGTGGAATGATACGCGTCTCCAAAAAGCAAACCCGGCTGCCCACTTTCCCAACGAACGCATCGCCGTGATTGTTTTGAGTGATCCGGCAGACATTTTTCCTGTCTATTTGCGTAAATACAATGCGAGTGCATTCAACACGACGACAGCGGGACACGTTTGGCCGTCATCGTTTATAACGACCACTAATATTTTCGAAGCAATGTACATTTCTGGAACTACAGTAAATTCAATAACTTATACAACTGTCGAAGCTGTACGGGAAGCAGAGGCAAGCGGACAGAGTCCAACATGTGCGTATATTGTTAATTCTGCAGGAACAGCAATGGCACCGACTACAGATGCAATTGCGGCTGCCATGAATGCTTCTTTAAAAACTGTGATGCCAACGAAACTAATTACGGCTCATAATTATTTATCAATTATTGATTCAAATGCGACGAATGCATATCCATTATCAGTCATGTCATTTGTAATTATTCAACAAAACTATTACTATTTTTCGGCGCCCCCACCGCAGAGTAATTATTGCATGCGAATCAATTATTTGGTTCAATTCCTATATTTTTCGCTGACAGATAGTTCTACTGACGTGGGGTTGGAGGAGAAGGGCTGGGTGGCAATAAATGACGCACTATTGAACCAAAATCTGGAGGCGTTGGCGACAATTACGTGTGGAGGTGTGAATGTCATGAATTTAGTACTGCAGAGTTTTCAGGAAACTGCGTTTTATGCTGTCGGTCAGAGAAATATTAATTTTCCTCCCGTATTTGCATATACTAAAAAGAGTAAAAAACAAATAAAAATGCAGTTGGAGAAAACTCCTACACTTCGATTCTGTTTTGGTCAAATTTGGATTCTTTTCCTGTCACAGTTATCGGAATGTCCCTATATCTCGCATTTTATGGTTTATTGATACTATCAAATGCAATTCCGTTCATAAATAATATGTATAACTATCACAAAGACGCCGAATTGGAAAAAAAAGATCGACACAGTGAAGTCGGCAAAGTAAAATGGACGCTGCAGAATTGGTTAGGAATTGTTACCCAATGTTGCATGTGTTTTCAAATCGTTTATCTCTGCTTGAATCGATCAAGCGTGATTCTTGATGACGTGTACGTTTCGGTAGTTTCATACCTGGGGCTGATATTTGACTGGTTCTGGTACTACGTCATTATTAATATCCTAGTTTTTGTCTGGCTTGCTTGCATATACTATACAACATTTCTCTATGGTTTCATCGAATACTACTACCCGCACCGCCTCAACTCATTAACAAAATTCCACGCTTTTCTTTCCAACTTTATGCCAAACTTTGCCCTAATTTTCTATAACCCTAGCGTTGAGCTTCTTGCCAAAGTATTTGACTGCAAACTTTCCACTGAAACATATACATACACAAATACATATGCACAAACATGCTGGACACGTGGGCACTGGGTCTCTACGGTTCTCAGTATCACTCTCGGATGCGCATACACAAACTCAGTTGTGCGGTACTGCAAGATTCTCAAGCTTCTACGTAAGGACTTTCATTTCAAGGATGCCGATTGGAGCATTTATCTCGACTCAATTTCGAAAACGACAATCATTATTCTGTTTTTTAACACTCCGAATGTTGTTTTCCTTGCATCTGCGGGCGCAGTGATGGCGTGTTTGGGCGGGTGTGCTGTTGTTGGAAGACCAAATCTTGTGCCGTGGTATGATAGAATTCGAGGATGTTTGTATGCGTATTGCGCATGTGTTTGTGTAGTATTATTAGTATTTGAAGTTCAGATACCAAAGGACGCATATAGTCAGAGGCTGGAGATTGGAAAGTGGCTATCAATTGTGATTTTGGGATGCACTGTTTTGGTATGTTTTGCGGTACACAGCTACGCAATGGTGCAGTTCAAAGCTGGAGTATCAGAAGCTGAGAAAAAAAAACAAGAAGCGGAGCTTAAAAAGTTTTTCGCAGCTTTTGGGTGAGCAAAACTTTTTTTATTTGTTTTGATTTTCAAGTTTTTTATTATTAAATTTTTTGGTTGGTGATTTAGGGAAGAGATTCAAAGTATATCAGCTGGTCCTGTCGATATTGATTTTCTAATCGACACTTCGAATCCGGGATTCACAAACGATGTTGGTCAATTGGATCGAAATGTAGACATTGGAAGTGAAATGAACCACTCTTCGTCGCGTCTCACGTCTTCGTTATTACATGGGGTAACTGCGGCAGTTTCCGAGCATTTGCGACCGGCGTTGCTCCTTCCACCATCTGTTCCTTTACATCTTCATGTTGGAGGTGACAGTGCACTCAGTCTAAATGCAGCTTTTAGTGGGGTAATTTTTTTTTTTTTTTTTTTTTTAAGGTTTTTTTTTTTATTTTTTTACCAAGAAATGGCAAAAATTATAGGAATTAAAGGTTAAAAAAGGAAATGTGGGGTTTGAA
>JADGJH010000099.1:0-20098 GCA_027596945.1 Physocladia obscura
CAAATAGAAGAATAATAAAGGAAAATAAAAGATAATATGATAATAAAATAATAATATAATAGTAATAATTTCGAGTTAAAGTTAAATGAAATTAGTTAATTTCGATGACAAGTTGCATGGCAGCATAGTGTAGTGGTTATCACGTCAGCTTTACACGCTGAATGTCGAGGGTTCGAACCCCTCTGCAGCCAATTTTTTGAAAAACAATTTTGGAAGTAAAGAGTTTGGTATTATTCACATTGTCACATTGGTGATTTTCGCATTCCTCCTGTTCATATCTGAAACAGCGCAAATAATTTTTTTCAAATCCATGGCAGCATCATTAAATACTTTTTCACATTGTAATGATGTTGCATGGGCAAGCAATGTCTTTTTGTGCATATTACAAAGAACAACTGCACTGTATTTAAAATGCTCTCTGTCCAATCTTTTAGTTAAAAAAAAAAAACAAACTTGAAACTAACACATCTCTGATGTTCCAACATGCCTGAGTTCTTGCCATCAATGAACGCAATAATTTTTCATCAGCAAATTTTTCCAATGCTATCTTGGATTCTTCTGCTGCATTTCTGAGACTCTGAATTTGACTAGTTGTTTTAGCAAAAAAATCTATGCTGTCATCCAGCTGAGATGGAACATTTATGAGTTGTTTTCTGTTGAGACAAGCATATGTGTTGGGATCCCCTTGCTCACAAAAATCTGCAACAACCTGAGAGAGTGCACACATCATAATAGAAATTTGAGATGTTGTATTTACTTCTGCTCTTGCTGATAAAAACTGAAATGTGATTGTTTCTTTTGTTGCAGAGATTCTAAAGTACTTTGAAGTTGATGTGTGAAGAAATGTTACAGTTTTTTTGACTTCAGTTTCAGTCTCAAGCTGAATACTGGGGTATATAAATGCAGCGGCAAGCCATTGATGGAACTTTGTTTCAATTATAAGTCAAAATAACTTCCTTTTCAACTTACAAAATAATTAATAATTACCTTCTGTTCTGTTGCTTTATTTGCAATCTTTACCTCCAAGCAAACAGTTTCATTTTTTGGGTGGAAAGAATCAGATACAATGTATTCAAATTTTGAAAACTGAGGGAAATTTATCTGACATTCAAACACAGAATGGCTCGGATTTTTTTTTTCAAGTTGGCAAAATAAATTTGAATTGCCATTATATATGTCGTAAACAATTTTGACATTCAGTTTAATGTGTTTTTGAATTTGCAATGGCGGAGGAGTGATTAATATAGTTGCTGTTGGTCTTGGTGGGGATTGAACGCTGCGGTAATTTAAAAAGTATCAGTTTTGATTGCAACTATACCAGTGCTTACAGGCTTGAGTTCTCGCATTCACAGCCGATATATTCAACAACAATCCCAACTATTAAAGATAAATGAGCTGAAGTAATGTTAAGGTAAATTCCATTGGACGTTTGACTCAAGTTGCAGTCAAATTCAAGTGCTTTTGATTTTGAAGAATATAATTCCGGGCTGGAAAGAAATTTTAGCTCCTGTTTGAGTATTAGTATTATTATTTTGAATAAACATAAAAATACATTTTTTCTTGAAAGAAGGGCTTCAATTTCAAGTTCAAAATCACTTTTTTTGTTAATTTGAGTTGATCCTTCACCACCTAAAGAGCTGAACGTATGGACTTACAAAAATAGTTAATATATTCAAAGAAAGCATTTATATTCTCACCGTTTCCACTTCCGAGAACAACATATACGAATGATTCACAATCAAAATAAGAATTTTTCTGATCTTCGCAAGAATATTGATTTTTTGCTAGCCCAATAATTGTGACAATGGACGAACCATCAAACTTATTTGCCCAAAACAATTTACCGTCATCTATATTACGTGCTTCCACTATTCCATTGTTATACCCAACAAGTATAATATTTTTTGATGTGAAATGCGTTTGAACACAAATTGAAGTTACTGTTGTAGATGGACTGCTCTTCCAAATTCTTGATGGTAGCATTTGAGTTCCAGAATATTTAATTATTCCACATTGCCCATTTCGCAATAAATATCTAATTTTTAAATTTTTTTTATCCAATTTATTCTTTTTTTGTTGATTCACCTACCCAAAATGTGTTTTAGAAACTGAACATACTTTGACAACTTGATCTGAAAACTGTACTTCATTGATGAAGTTATCATTTTCAAAAATTCGCAGTTGGAAGTCCTGGATGAATGGTGGTGTTGTTGAAATGGGAGCAAAAAGGTATATCACAGAACCTCAGATGAAATCAAAAGGATCAAATCATCATTATTGCCACCCTCTATGACTTCTAAAAATATTGGTACATCTCCTGTCATAGTCCAAAATACTTCTTCTCCTTTGTAGTTGTAGCCCTGCAATTTAGTCAGATTTATCGAAAGAGCCAGTTTCAAAAAACCTGAATCAGATAATCTCCAATTGCCGCAAAAGCAACTGGTTCCGTATTTGAAGAATATCTTCCCACGCAAATCGATTTTACACCACTCGGTACATTTACGTAAAATAAATCGCAATTGTCAAACACATTAAATCTAAAATTAAAATTAAAAACCTAATAATTGCAAGAAAGGAATAAACTAACACCCAAAGTGCATCAGTTGTTGCAATAATTAGAAATTGTAAATGTTTTTTTTCATGAGCACGAGGCATGAGTTTCGCTGTGATTAACTGTGTTATTGTTGAAGTTTTCCCACATGTAATTTCAGGATAGTGGGTATCAGAAAAAGACTTGAATCCCACAGTGTGTTCGTTTAAGCAATAAACAAAGCAAAGAATGCTTGGATCAAAATATGCGATAGTACAGATGAGTTGTTCGATGGGACTGAAGTTGAGGGAAAAGGAATTCATGTCCATTTTTTCAAAGCAAAACAAACAAACGCGAAAAAAGACAAGCAGCAGAATAACAAAACACCAATGCAGGGATACTCATTTCCGCTGCTAAAACCCAGCGAGATTGTTGCGTGCATGGCAGATATGCATATAAGTTTTGGTGCAGAAGATCTCGAGCGACCGTCGCCGCAGAAGATGCTATGTATTTACGAATCGTTCACCGACAAGTTTATGGGCGTTACGCGCAGTAACTACTCCAATGCAAGCAACAACTTTCATTTGATGTCGGCTCTCGAATCAGACATTGTCGAAAATGCGGATCTGCACATGGAAGACATTGCGCTGATGGGTTTTTATCGCATGCTTGCCAAACTCTTACAGCAGGTTGGCGTTCCGGATTTCAGCATTCGGGATCTGATCAAACCGGAACCCGGCCATGTGCGCAAGATTTTGTCTGCAATTATCAACTTCGCTAAGTTCAGGGAAGAGCGCGTGTCTGTGTTCGAACAGTGCACGAAAAAATCGGTATTTCGTCAGTACTAGAAACTGCAAATCGTTCATTTTTTTGCACAGGTCGAAGTTCTGGAGAAGCGAACGTACCTTTTGGAAAAGAACAACGATATTGCTGAACGCGTTAATACTATGCGGTGGGATTATTTAAATTCGAAATGGAGCCTGTTTTAATTGTGGAAACAGACTTCAACGTGCTGAGCAAGAACCTGCATATCAACGTGTCCGTGAAAAAAATCTCGCTCTTACTGCTGAATTACGTGAATTGAAACGTATTCAAACGGCAATGACAGCCGATATTGAGAACTTGAAAAAAATTAAGAGTGAAACGATTGAAAAAATGGTTGGCTTTTATTTTTCGCAATACAAAATCTGAAACTGGAACAAAAAATTCTAGAATAATACTCAATTTCTCCTTGCAAATTGCAAACAAGATTGCAGCCGCTTGCGAGGCCGAATCGTCCCAAATCCCGAAAAGTTACAACAGGCGCTGGTGGAAATGAATTCGTCTATATTGAGTGAAAAAGCAAGCCTGACTGCTCGTGAAAAGCAATATCGTGATTTGCTCAGTAAAATGGAGGCCATGAGCACTGTGCAAAATGTTTGAATTTCGAATATTTATTCAAATCTAACAGTTTATTTCCTTGAAGGACCTTGTGATTTGTACGAAGCTGATGGAGGAATGTGAGTTCGAAATGAAGAAAGCTAGTACAGCTGCAAATAAACTTGCTGGAGAACAAGAAAACGCAGAGCGTAAAAATCAAGAACTGCGAGATGTCAATATCAAAGAGCAGGTTTTTTTTTCTTTCGCATTTTTATAATTGATTACTCGATTTTATTGATGTTAAACTCTGTATTTTCATGTTATTATTTTAAGCAATTCAAAAGGCAATTGGCAAATATTTCCGAAAAAATAACTCGGCTAGGAAAACAGCAAGCAGGCAAAAAGGATTTAAACGACGCTAAAATGGGGGAACTTTCTGCAGAATATGAATCAAGTTTGAAAGACCGCGATATTAATCAGGCAAAAATTGAAAGTAACCAAGCACGAATCTCGGAATTGGAGGATAAGGTATCGTTGTTAAATTGCTTTTAATTTTGATTCAACTTTGCCGCGTTCCAGATTTCAACGTTGCGCAAAAAGATTGAAAATGAAGCCATAACATTCCAAGATTCTTATAGTAAGCTGAAGACTCGAGGTGAACGATACTGTGCTGATCTTGCCAAGGTATTTAGACATGATGTTTTGAAGCAAGTGTTAATCACTTAATTATTTTGGCTTTTCAGATGATGAGCAACATGAAATGAACCCTTTCTTTTTCGAATTTTTGAATAAACTTCCTTTTTTTGCAATGTCATTCTCCATACGAGTGCAAAAACTGCGGCCATATGCGCCATACATTTTTTTTGGCGGACTAGGTGCTACTTTTGCCTTTCAAACAATTCGTAATTCGGAACTTTCGCATCTTGAATCCTCACCAGTTGTTCGTGCCGTTTGTTTTCATATAGTTTTGCTTTCTCCAATTCGTTGTCCCAGGCACACGGCATAATCTACAAATTGCGGCACGATGAAAACATGAAACATATCCTCGGCAGCGATATTCGTATTGAGCCGCGAGTTATGACAAAAGGTGACTACCATTTCTGTTCAAGTATTTGTTACCGTTATTCATCAACCCCAAAAGGCGAATTTAATATGTTCAAGGGCCATGTAGACTGCCAATTTAAAGTTAAAGGGTCTTTGGGTGAGGCGATTGTGAACGTTGTTGGATCGAGGACCGCAGCAAAAGATGTTTGGAATCTGACAAAGCTTATTGTGAAACCTTTGCAATCCGATCAAGAACCTGTCGTTTATGCTTCTCTTTAATCTGCATGACAACTTATAAAAAACTCCAGCTTTTTTTTTTTTTTCGACTAAAAATATGAACGAAAATCAAGAGATCCAAGAATTCGCCATTAACTTTTGCACAGCAATTAGAGCCTGATACCTGACGTCAGAATTTTCATGCGTCATCAATTGCATGATTTGTGTTTTTGTCCCGTTATCTTGCACAAATTTTTTTCCTACTGGTGCGTACTTCACATACTGACCAATATCGTGGGCAGCAACTGCAAGAACAATCGGCGAAGTGTTTGTCGCAATCAAACGCCCAAGTACTCTTACAAGTTCGTAATCTTTTTCGCTAAATCTGGATGCATTTTGTTTCCAAAATTGTTCGCTCAGATGCGGTGGCGACCATTCAAGCTTTCCGCTCTTGACTTCGCTCGAATATTCGTCAAACGTGCTTAGGCTATTGATATTTTTGGCAAGTTCTTCTTTGATGTACTCAAGATCTTCTGTGATTTCAGTGTCTGTCCATTTGCGTGCAGCGAGAGTTTCACTCAAATTTAGCAGTTTATTTCCGAGCATAGGAATAATATTTTCTTGCGGCGCAAGATTAATCATGTTCTGCGTTTTTTTAAAACAGTTTCTAAAAACAAAAAGCAAGAAAACTCACCTTTACAGTAGAAAATATAACGCGAACGACTTTTTCTTTGATTGCTGCTTTTGCAATGTCAATAAATAGAGGAATCACTTCATACGATCTGGATGAAATTAAATTTTGTGGATATGTGAAACAAAAGTGAAACCGAACCTTTGGATGTCAGCTGCAATCTCTTGCACAAAGGTCATTGTCCACATACAATAAATTCCTTGGTATTGCATCTGAGGATTCGATGAAGTTGCTTTGATGGCATCGATCAGGCTGATTTCTTAGTTTCAGGTTTTGTGTAAGGGAAAAAAACAAACTCGAACCCATTCATTGCTCCGCGTGTTTTATAAAAGGCAAGCCGGTAGGAAGGAACTGCCAAAAGAGTTTGGAGAATTTGAATCACAATATCGACAACGTTCGGGTTAGGATCTGCAAATTTTCCAGTCAACCACGAAAATACTGGAGATGGATCAACATCAACCGCCGTATTGCTTCTTTCCCTGCATTTTTACATTGTTATGATTGGTTTTTTCTTTTTTCTGTTCTTACAATGCAAGCACAGCAACAATTTTTGCAGATTTGAGCTGGACGTATTCGTCATCTTTTGATAAAAGATTGATAAACGTTCCGAAAAGAAGAGATGGTTCCAACTGCGCCAGTATTTCTTCGCGATCAGAAAAACCTATTCATGAAGGTTTGAATTTCAACAAAAAATCGAAGAGTATTTCAACCTAAAATTTTGTCTTCAAAGACGACGAGAATGTTTTGAATTGTATCATTTCGAGCGAGTTTTTGCAAAAGACTCAGCAAGAGCAAAGAATAGTTCGCGCCAGACTTTTTATTTTTTTATATTTTTTTTTGATATGAGTTGGTTATTTCAACCTGAAGTTTTGACGTAAACCTCCTTTAAAGCTTCCACGGAAACTTTTTCAAATTGTCTGATCTGCTTCAACTCGTCTTCGGTGATGAGAGCAGCTTTCTGATAGCCCTATTGCGTAAAGCTTAATAAACAAACGGTGTGACGAAAACCGTTTAACGAACCTCCCACGGAATAGTCTTTTCTCGCACAGCCGCAGTTTGGTCTTCCAGATAGTTGTTGTGCCCGGCAACGACTGGTGCAATGTTGATGTTTTTGTCGACAACCATTATAACCAAAAAAACTGTTCAAAAATGAGTTCAATTTTGGCAACTTGGTTACAAAAAGAAATTGGACTGTCGCGTAGAATTGCCGCCGCAGAGCTGGACGAAGCTTTTCAGTCTGGCTATCTATTTGCGGAACTTTTGTTTCGTCTCGGTGTGATCGCGTCAATGGACAGCTCAACTGATGGCAACGTTTTGCATTTTCAAAATGCCGTTTCCACAAATCTGGAAGCCTCAGTGGCCAACTTCACTCTGATTGAAAAGGTTAATTTATATTTGCGTATTTTAATTTGTCTCTCTTCCATAAAAGCTGAAGGTTGGCTCAGGTGCTTCGTGAGAAACTCAACATCAAGTTGACTCCAAACGCAGCCTTTGATTTAATAACGGCAAAATCTGGATGTGCTGCAAGTCTTTTATATCGAATAAAAACTGCTGCTGGAACATCTGTGGCAGCGGCAGTTTTAAGAGGAAACGCTTTCAAAAACATCTTGCCGACACCAAATAAATTGCCGCCACTACCAGTGAAAATTAACAGCACTGTAAATTTTGCAGATAATAATGTACCATTCAATACAATTTCTAAAACATCGACTTTATATCCAATAAGTCCAACAGGTTTTTATTTTACACATATTTTTACTATTTTTCTCCTCACCATCTCCGGAAAAGGCGAATATTCCAAGCCTGGAAATGCTGTTGAAGATAATTTGCCTCGAAAAAAATATAACGAATTGGAGCATGATTTTTTTGCAGAAACTTTACGGCAAAAACTGCGACGAGTTCATCATGCGGGGTATAGACCTCTCAACCACCCAAAATTAGATCACCCTGAAACTGATTATGTAAAACTATTACACCGACAGGTTTGATAAATTTCTTTATCATTACTCTCTGATAATAATAATTTATAACAATAACATTTGTATTAAACGGCAACTTAGAAGGCAGAGGCCAAAGAGAAGATCGAAACAAAAAAATCAGAGCGATTAAAAACGAACATCTCAAAAATTGCGGTAGCCTGTGAATCAGCTACTCAGTCAACTTCTGTGTCGAACATTTTTAAAGAAATGACACGAACAGATTTCACTTGTGCCATAAGAGAGCAATCGAAACAGGAAAAAAAGAAGCAAGTAGCTGAGGTATAAGATTTATTCAAATCAATTTTTACAACTAATCATCGTCAAGAAAAAAAAAATGGAGGTTGTTCAATCCCTGATTCAAAATCTGGATTCTTTTGAAAAAAGTCTAAATATTGACGGCCATATTGGAGAAAATGAGGATGATACAAAAGCTACTGAATTACGACAGAAAAATTCGATTCGAAAACTATCTGCTGATATAAAAACCACGACGATATCGAGTGTGGATAAGTTTCAGGTGGTGAAAACACACAATCAAGCCCAGATTTTTGAAGAGGAAGAAATAAAAAAAAGCGAAGAATATGTGAAAAAAATTAGAGTAAGTACAATTAAAACTAAAATTTATTTTTTGAAGTATTATATACACATCTATTTATGTGTTTTACTCAAATTCAGGAGCGAAAAATGGAAGAAGAAGCTTCCAGAAAAGAAAGAGAGCAAAGGCGTCGCAAAATTGTGCTAGGTCATCAGCAAGCAAAAGAAGAAATGGAAAAGGCTCATCTTGAGGAACTATTAAATGCTAAACTGATGAGACAATCAAAGCAAGAGAGAAGAATCGCAGAAGGGTATTATTGAATAATGATTTATTACTTGCTGGAAACTCATTCTTCATTTCGGATCAGTTTAATGCAGATTAGATTAGAAAAAGATTTTATGTGCGAAAATAGAATGCATCGAGAAGAGCAATACGCGAAAAGACGTCAAAAAGATTACGAGGAAGCTCTTGAAAGAGAATTTATTTTAGCAGAGGCAGCTCGAGAGGAATATAAAAAACAGACAAGTCTTCATCTTGCCCAACATTTTGAAATTCTTGCAATTAAGGCTGCTGAAAAGCATGTGAGAAATGCAAACGCCTGTGCTGAAATTGTTCACCAAATTGTAGACTTAAGTTTCAAGGTATACTACTATTTAATTAAATCTTGATGCTTACTCAAATTTCAAACAGATTGCAGAATATCGAGAACTGAATGAATATGATGATGTACCACCGAATAAAAATCTGCTACGGCAGTGGAAGACACTTTTCATAAAAGGTCAATCACTTTTAAAACAATACAGCCTCCCTTTGGAAAAAGATCGCATTATTGATGAAACTCAAGAAATACCGAAATCAATTGAATTTGAAACAGAGAAACAACCAAACTCAAGTCATGACGATATTGTTGAAGGAATTAGTTTAATGGATGAAGAAGAATTCAATCACTACTTGAATGGTACCGGAATGTGGGATACAAGTGCTTGTAACTTCAAAAATGGGCCGATTAAAAATGAATTTTTGGGATTACTCATTGATACAATTTTTGAGATCGTAGCTCCTGTAGATTCGTTGAACTCTTTACCTAAACTTCCTACTGTTCCTCTCCGACTTATTGTCATAGGAAAAAGATTTGCCGGGAAAAAAACTGCTGCAAAGGCTATTGCAAATCATTATGGACTTACAGTTTTGCAAATTGATCGACTTGTGAATGAAGCAATCCGGTAAATAAAGATTTTTTCTATTAATTATTGACTGAAACCCTCGAATTCCGACAGAGAAGCCGAAACGTTGGAATCGACATTTACTGATACTAAACAGAGAAAGACTGCCATTGCAAATCATATGGGAACCAAGCTTCAGCATGCATTATTGACTGGATCTGCTCCAGATGATGATTTGGTTGTTGCGCTGGTAGTTGAAGCAATCAAAAAGAATTCTGGTGAAGATGATCGCGGTTGGATTCTTATTGATTTTCCAAGGAATAGGTATCAAGCACAGTTACTTGAAAAAGAGCTATCAGGGTGAGTTATTTTCAATAATAAATAGTAGCTTAGCTCATTTAAAACCAGCTATGAGGATCCGAAACCTGTAAAACCGGGAAACTTAAAACGAACTCCTACAAAATCTGAAAAAGAAAAGGGAACTACAACAAAAAAAAAATCGCTGATTGCACAATCAGATGAAAAAACTGATAATAAATTACCGCCTGCAACTAGTGGTGCTGATGCTGTCTTGTTGTTGGATATAGATAACGAAACTGCAGTAAAACGATCAACCGGTCGCAGAATTGATCCTGTTACGGGAATCGAATATCATCTTGAGCTGAATCCTCCACCATTAGACCAACCGGTAAGTTTTATACTATTCTAAAAAATATATAAAATTTGAAAGAAATCCGAATTTTTTCAGGGTATTCATGATCGTTTGATTCTTGTTGATGATCCCGGGAGTCAAGATACCCAGCTGCAATACCAGATTGCTATATTTGAAGATCAAGAAGATCTATTGAAGGAGTGGTTCAGTCGATTCAATAATCTTTTCGTGAGTTTCATCAATGTTTTACGAAAATAAAAAAGTTAACTTATTTCATTCAGGTTTTTGACGCAACATCCAGTCAAAGTACAACTCTACAAGCCATGAAAGCCACTGTACAAGAAATTTTAACGAAAAAAGAAAAAGAAAAGGCCACAAAAGAAGAATTGGCAGTTATTGAAGTTTCTGTGCCTGTAATTAATTCAGCGCCGCCAATTTTGGTTGAAGGTCAGAGTTTTGCATTAAAACAATTGACTGAACTTTTTATTCAAGAACGTTCAAAAGATATTTCAGCGACTCTGGCGGAAAGCAAAGAAAAAAAAGCAAATTCGGGAAAACAAAGAATCGAATCAGGAAAACAAGGAGCTGTAAATGAGAAAAGTTCATCGCGAGGAACATCTGCGGTGAACAAGCCAATTGAGTCTACCGATAAGAAAAGAATCAATATGATTGGAATTCCAGATAGAACAACTTCAACAGTCATATACGTCGAGGCACCAGATTCGATATTGCCTCTACTCGTGCGAAATATGACAGAAGACGGACGAAAACTCCCATCGAAAGAGCTTGCTGAAATTCTTTCTGATCGTGAGGCTTTCACAAAAATTATTTTGAAGCTAACTCTCATAACTTATTTATAGAATGGGTTACAGTGGAACAAACATACACAAATACAATTAAATTTGCTTTTAGATGCCTTCGTCGAGAAAGAGATGCAGTAATGCACTACAGACACAAAACAAAAGTTGATTTTAAACGATTCTTAGAAAGACCAGACAAAAAACAAGAGCTTCTTGAGCTGTTTCAAAAAGAGTATAATGCTATTGAAGACGATCTGAGGTACTTATGAATAAATTTTGCAATACTAAAAACACATGTACAGGCAAGATCCGGACGCAAAAGCTGAATTGCATCAAAGAGCAGAAGATTTACGCGAAAAATTATGGGAAGTTTCAGATAAACGCAGAGATGAGGCTGACAGTGAACGAATAACGATTATTGACGACAAATTTATTGAAGATCATTTTGCCATCATTGAAAATATATATTTTACAATGATGCAAGCAGAAGTTGATAAATATACTGCAACAAGGCAGATTGTTCAAGATTATTTTAAAGATGCTTACGGAGCGGTATGTTGAAATTTTTTGATAAACCTAACGTTCTGGCAGACAGTCCTAAGTGATGCCACAAGAGGCCATGTTAAAATACCCTTAGTATCACCTAACACAATTCCTCCTGTGGATACTAGTGTAGTAGTGGAAGCTTTACATAAGTTTCAATCTTCGTCATCTCTTGCTCCAAAACCGAAAGCCGTTTCAGCAATTATTGCTGGGACGAAAAAATTGCCTGGATCTACAAGCAGAATAAAATTCCCAGGAATTGGTGAAACGAATACAGTTCCTGAGCCGGATCCGTCCATGTTTGCAGATCTTGATGCTGCAATTTCAGTTGCATTGACAGCAATTGTAAAAGAAAAGCCTGCTCATGAGGACCCAATTATTCCAGAAAAAGACAAGGGCAAGAAAAAAAATGCAGCTGTGGTGGAGTCTGTCCCTGAGCCAAAAAGTTGGTCTCAATGTTAAAAATTTGACTAAAATAATGTATAAATAGTTGAAGCAGAATCTGAAACACCGCTCGATTATCAACAGTTGCTTGATATGGAAGATAAAGTTTTTCAAACGCGATTGGAAAAAATTAAAGCAATCGCTTCAATGAGTTTAACCGTAATATTTTTAGCAAGTAATATAATTAGTTCAACTGACAAATTATTTAGGAAATACGTAACGTTGGCATTGAACTATACACCTATTTGGATGAAAGAATTGGAGCAAGGTTCCGAGCCGAAATGGATTCTATTCGAGAAATGCTCTTCGTTGTCAAAGAAGCTATTGAAGCTGAAGCCCGTTTACCAAATGAACTTATTCTTGCAGGAGAAAAGTTCAAGGTTGACTTTAATTTCTTAACATTTGAGCCAGATGCGGATCCAAGGCCTGAAAGTCCAATAGAAAAATTGAGTAAGATACTTTTTTCGAACGTATCCTTTGTCGAAACTTAAGCAAAATCTATTAGTGAGCGACCAGTTCACAGTTCTTCAACTACTAACTTTGGGACGACACTTGAAAAGCTTGGCGCCTAATGGCTTTTTGGCAACCAGAGATTTTATTGAAAATTTTCAACGGTTTGCAACATTGTCGGTAAGCATTAACTCAGTATCTCTGTTTTTTTTTTCTTCCATTTAGTAAATAAATTGAACAGCCTGGAATGGAATCTTTGCCGGAAGTCTATTCGACATCAGAAAACTCATTTTACCAACAGGTGAAAGCTATTTACTTCGATCATACTAATTTTATAATTCAGATTGCGTATACTCTTGACCCGTTCGACACAGGATTTGTTAATTGGAGAAGGTTTATTCTTATGCAAGCGCGAATTTTACCTGTGCCAACACTTGATCAAATTATAGCTATCAAAGAAGCATATTATTCAGCACCGTCATTTTCGGACAAAAAGGTACCATAAAATAAGCTCAAAATTCAGTGTAAACAAATTCAACAGATCAGTATATCTGACTTTCTGGAAATTCCTCTGTGGTTTGAAGAAGAAGTCGATGAATTCCCTGTTTTTATCGATGATGGTCGTATTACTGCAAAATTCAATCGATCAGCAAAATTAAAGCAAGCATTATTCGGTTATACAAAAAAAATTATTAAAAAGGTGTATGTATTTAACATATAAATCAGAACTTTTCTCCTCCAATGTTTTTACAAGTAACGTTGGAGAAACGATTTCACAGTCCACTTCAAATACATCAATTAACTTTTCTCAGATGCAACTCCAAAGTGATGGTGCTGTAATATTGCAAGAAAGTGAACAAAATACGTCAAACCAACAGATTGAAACTATTGATGACCAACCTGAGACTGAAAATATAATACATGAAAGTATCGATCTAAATGGAACTATCTCTGCTAAGAATCTTCAAGAATCCACCAATCCAAAGGAATCAAAATTTCATGTGCATACCTTTTTGATGGAATGTGTTCTTGATGAATCTGCCAAAGTTGGTCTGCAGAAGGCGTTTTATGTCACTTCGGAACGTGCTGATGGCGGGGTGACTTTACAACAACTTTATGATGTAGGCATTGAATATTTTTTTGAACAGTTTAACATGTTTTTGATTTTCAGATTTTTCATTTTTCATTGGTCCTTGTTGATGATACCAACCGTCTTGGAAACGAGCAAGCAGAAGATCCCATTCCATTGGTTAACTCAGTGCTTTTTAATGCTTTTTTAAAAAAAATTTGACTGAATATTACAATAGGATGTATTAGCTAAAATATTTGAGGAAATCGGTTTGGCGCAAACTGATTACATTCAATTTGATCAAATGTGTGCAAATTTAGACGGACATACTCTTTTGAACTGCCCACTTTTTATACTTGATGATAATCTTCTCACAACAATCAGGCTCAGAACTCCTAAATAAATCATATTTAATTATATTTTATATTTCATTTAGCGCCACTCCATTTACAGAAATTAAATCATGAGAAAATGTTATAATGAGTTGCTACCAGAAGCTATTGCGCAAAATTCTGCACAATAGTTGAGGTAAAAGTTTTTTGTGAGTCCCTTTCACTTTCCAGCCCGTTGCTACTACTGTGATCAGAAACAGTATTTTTTAGAGTTGGTGCCTGCCTGGTGAAATAATCTGGCGGTAAAATTTTGTGAATAAAATCCGGAATACTCGCAGGCTCACAAAAAAAAGCATCTGCTGCAACTTTTTGAAATGCTGAAACTTTTACAGATACACTTGAGATAATATTTTCGTGGTCTGAGAAATCTGGACGGCTGCCAAGCATTTTATTTGAATTTGAATCGGATTTGCTAATAAAGGACTCGAAATCGGGAGTGTGTGAGAAATCGCGTATTGGAGACGATGGAATGGTGAATCGAAAAACAAGTTTGTGAGATACACGGATATGCGGAATTTGAATCGATGGAAGAAGAAATTCGGGAAAGTTGATTTTTGCCTGCATTAAAAAAAAATTCAGTACATAAAATGATTGAAGTGAATTCAACACACCACTTGCTCGTCTTCAAAATCACTAAAAACACTTTCTGCAACGTCTAGAAGCATTATAGATCTGTTTCCTTGTCTATTCTCAGATAAACCAATCCAAGCCCACGATTCAACCAGAAGAACTTCAAAATGGGCAATACCACGCCGAAACTGACGAATGGAATAACCATCGTTGGAAGAATTGTTTGCTCGTATATATCGATAATGATCGGGCGCTGCAATTCTGAACTTTATATACCTTTGATCCCCGTAACAAATAGTGTCAGACTCAAACTCGATAAAACCCTTCCATGCTCCTGCACCGACAATTGCATATTCAGATTGTAAATAATTTGGCATACTTGTTTTACTTGTTCGAAAAGTGCATTGCCCAAAAAGTTTTATTGGATTTCCATTCCATTCTTCAACCAATTCCTTCACGATTGGAATGATAGAAACAGACGGAACTGATGGAAAGGCGTTGCATCCCAAGGAGTTTATGCCGGTCTTTTGAAGGGTAGAGAAAGCATCGGCATTCATCCAAGCCTCCAATATTTGGTGTTTCATAACAGCAACCAAATTCGACGCTTTAAAATTGGGCCAGCTCAAACCTCGCGTGTCTTGTACTGAAATGGATACAGGAGGAGTCGTATTAGGCAGAGCTTCCACCAAGACTTGCCCTGATGCTTTCAGGGTATATTTCAAACCGAAGGAGCTTGCATTACTGGGGCCAGTCAGGCTAAGTGGAATGCTTGGCGGTAAAACAGCTAAGTCTGACTCTTTCAGGGTGAAACAGAAAGGAAATTCGAGCGGGAAGGTGGTTGAAGGGGCAACTCGGGATTGCACAAGAGAGATAGTTTTCGAAAATAGTAGCAGGAAATTTGGAGAAGTGGATGATACAGGCAAATCAGTCTGTTTTGCTGAGCTAACGGGGAATGAGCAGTGCAATGCAGCCTGACGATTAGTTGAGTTTAGGAGTTTAATAAAACGGTGAAGAATCAGCAACAAAGTAACAATAGCGTGCGATGCATAAGCCAGTAACGACCGCAATATCAAACACAAATGTAATCAATACGATTAGTGGTGATAAACGTGCGGGAAAACCAACCTGCAGGGTAATATCGATGCGCTCGATGCTGGCCAGATGCCGAGAGTCGGGCAATACAGCAACTCGGCCGCACACAAGAACTGTTTCATGCAGTCCCGGCAAACCCACAATAAACTCGCTTCCTGAAGCAGGAAGAGGCCCAGTTTTCAATGGCCGGATCTTCAACATCAATAAAACAGAACAAAAACTCACACTTCGAAACCAAAGAAACGAAAAAATACACTTCTCTTCACGAATGCAAAATAAAAGGAATGAAAGAGTTAAAGAAGAATAGTCGGTTTCGAATTCCATTTTGAATACCATGAGGAACTGTTGAGTTGAGATGAAATAGTTAATGTAAATATTAAATATTCCAGTCTAGAGAAAATTAAGTTGGTTCGTTCTATGCTGTCCAGATAAGTCGCGTGAGCATCACGTGATGATTGAAATATTTTAAAGCTTTTTGTCTATATTAGTGATAAATATATTTAGGAACTTCAAGCATTATAGAAAAACAAAGTTTAAAGATAGGAATAAGATGAATTATGCGGTGTACCATATCGATTGCTGAATGTGTGTGGTTAAACTGATCTATCATTCACGTGAGCATAGTGTGCCTATATCACGTGTGCAGCATGCACTGCTGAGATAAAAGCCAAGATTCAAAAATATTTTCTGTGGAAAACTATACGAGAAAGCCAATGATTGCCAAATCTGTTTTGTCTGTGGCATTTGCCACATCCATCACTGCCATGCCGCTTGACAGTTTGTTTGCCCGGGCTACAACTTGCGATTCCAGTCAGATCGGATGCCAGGTCACGAATTCATGCTGTGTTGCTGACAATGGGCTTCTTGTTCTTGCTTTGCAGTGGCTTCCAGGATATTGCGCCGCTAACAGTTGCTCTTCTGCTGTTGTCGATATTATTCCTGCCGGAACTTGGACTATGCATGGTACGATTTATTCTTTCGTGAAACATCTTTTGAATTTAGAGAACTTTTTTTTCTAGGACTCTGGCCTGATACTTGTGCCGGAGCTGAGCCCAGCTCCAGTGGGTGCGACAGCTCGCGGCAATACACCAGCATCTCGGCTCTGATTTCTGGAACGACAGTTTACGAACAGATGCTCAAATACTGGATTTCCTATAAAGGAACATCTACATCTGCCTTTGACACTTTTTGGGTTCACGAATGGGGTGTTCATGGAACTTGCTATTCCCCCGCTGACATAAGTTGCGTTGGAGCTTCTCCAGCGGATGTCACAAGATTTTTTAGTGATGCCTTGGCAATGCACGCAAAATATGACTTGTACACCGCGTTGTACAATGGTGGGGTCATTCCGAATGGCAACACTTACACCAAGACACAGTTTGACGACGCGATCTTGGCTGCATTTCCTGGTATGACAATTGGATATGCTTGCACAAGTGGATACGTGAATCAGATTCAACTATCTCTTGTTTCTGTCGGTGGTGGCGTTATCGGTTTGCCATCCACTCAAGATCCAGAGACTAACTCATGCGGAACTAGCATGATTTATGCAGAAGCTTCAACTGGAATTGCCACACCTGCAACTACTAGTGCCGCTGGTACTAGTACTGCGGCAACAACCACCACTTCTACGACAGCCATCACCCCTACAACAACCACTACATCTACAACAACTATCACTTCTACAAAAACCACCAATTCTACAAAAACTACCACTGGCAAAAAGAGTAGCACGACCACCACGACCACCACAACCACGACCACTGCAGATGTATCATCTTGCGCACACTCTGTTTGTAGCACTGGTGTGGCGTTGGATTCCTCATGTAGCGATTGTGCTGCTGCAGTTTGTGACCAAGATTCGTTCTGCTGTGACACTAAGTGGAATTATATTTGTGTTGATGAGGTTGATTCCTACTGCTCCATTTCTTGTTAATGTCCTTTAAGTAAAATTATTATCCCAATAAAGGCTTTCTAAAAGTTACAAATATTAATAGTATTGTTACTTTTTTTTCCCCCTTTTTTTCCCTTTTTTTCCCTTTTTTTCGTAGTCGCTTTTTACCAGTCAATCACGTGACAACTTTAAATTTTCCGGCAGAAATTAGGTGTGACAAGACAGTAAAGATGAAAAACTCAATCATGAGATTAAGCATTTCCTATCGATTATAGAAAATTCTGAACGCGCAAATGCAGCATCAGCAAAATGGCATTGGTCGTGTGGCTGCTGGAAATCAAGTTTGGAGAAAGGATACCTAAAACTGCAAATCCAATGGCAAACATAAAGAGGCAACTTTCGCAGGGTCAAAAAATTGCAAATTGAATATATTACGCTAAAAATTTGCAAAACGACAAATTTCAAACCCGAAGATCATTTCGCAAAAGCAGCAAATGAACAGCTTAAAAACAATTCAGCCCTTGTATCTAGCAATATTAATCTTTGGCAATTGTTGCCTTCGACATTTTAATCAATTTTGCAACTTAGGAACTTAGGGAATTTTCCAAAGAATAATTTTGTCAAAGTACATCATTCAACAGCCACACAAAAACTTTCAAAATTCTCAAATCCCAGTTTCTTCTTTTTCTTTCTACTATTTATTATTTCTTTCTTATGTTCTTATATTCTTATTATATAAGGACAGTTTGGTATTCGCTATTAATCTTTTATCATCAACTCTAAAGGTAAGAGCTCAATCTTCAGTTACGACTAAACCTCATATACCTGAAAAACCTGAATTTTTGAAGCCAGAACAATTTAAAGTATTGAATGGTAGTCACTGAGTGTGTGATGTCACCTTGCTGTATCTTTGGTCTGGTGGTTAAGGTGCTGCCTTTGGAAACAGCGTCGAGGCTAAGACAGATTTGGTTTTGATATTCATACACATAGTTGTTAAGGGCCTGTGAAATATTTGATTAGACTCGACCTCTTTCAATATTGATTGAGAATTCTGATATTATTGACAAAAAATGTGAATCTAACATCATTTTCAAATGTTAATGCAAATATTAAAATTATAATATTATTAGAAACTACCAATACTACTGCTGCTGCTGTCCCCACTGCTATAACTATTACTGCCGCTACTACAAATAAAAACACTACAATAGTAGTAGTATCAGAAGAAATAATTTTAATGGCGGTCAATTGGATGCTGATGAAAATGTTTTATTTTTTTTTATTAGGTTTTTTGTTGTTGCTTTGTAAAACTTATTAATTTTTAATTGTAATTAACTTGCAAAAAGTCAAAATTTTTTTTCTGTAATCATATCAATAAACGTTTAAAAAGGTGGTTTAAACAAATACATTTTTGGTCCTTTGGAAAAAAATTAGACTAAAGAAAATAAGAAAGAAATCAAAAAGTAAAGACAAATTGAAGTAGTCAAAGAAATAGGATAATAAATATACTTATATACTTAACAATAGCTTTTGTGACCAAGGCTGCACACAACCAAGTATTGTATTTGGAAAAATTTACTTTCTAAAACAAAACAGAGAACGCGCGTTGCGAAGGGTTGCCGAAATTGCTGAACTTTTGATTAAATAATGCAAGCCAATTAAGACTTAAATAGGAATAGGGTTTAAAGACTGCACCTGTATAGCAACAAAGAGCGTCGGCGTCGCTAAAACAAAGCGCTTTAAAAAGGGCAAGACCAAAGCGCGCGGCTAAAACTAGAGTGTTGAAAGCCCCCACTACCTGTCGCCCAATTTTCCCTGTAATTATTGTGCAAGCAAAAAAAGTAAGAGAAAAAAAAATAAAAAAAGGATGGATCAGAACAAAAACAAAGGCGCGGCAGGATCAGGACTAGAGATGCTTGTTCGAGATGAGGCGGGAGAGACGGAGCGAAGTCTGAACGAAACTATTGGCATTGGCAGCAGTAACAGTAACGCCGACATCACCGTGCAATCAAAAACAATCACCTTACCATCGGCTACAACACTGCATAATAATAATGGCAGTGGAAGTGGCAGTGGCAGAGGCAACGGCAGGCCGGGACTTCCCGGGATCGCCCGGCTGCTTGCGGATGGCTTTGAGTCCAGTCCCGTGAACCTAAACGATCCAGCTGGTGGCGGAGGCTCAACCAGCACTAACGCAATCACAATCACCGCCGCAGAATCAAACAAAAACCTTAATGTAAACTCAAATATTCTTCCTGCTGCAGACTATCAGCGCTATGCACTCGCTCCATTACCACCACCTAATCAGCACTTTGCTCACGTGACCCCCTCGTCCTACCGTAGCACCCTTCCTGGTCCGTCTGGTTCTTTCCGAGACCCTCGCTCGCCGCATCACTCGTTTCTTTTTCCTGGTCCTGCTAGTGGTAGCGCTGGTAATTTATTTTCAATACCCATTTTCTTCTCGTGCAATATGCTATATTGAGTGGATCTTGATCAATCCCAATATTCATTTGCGGATATTAATTGCTTTTATCTACCGCTGTTGCTTGACTCTTCTTTTTTCTACTTTTTTTTTTCTTCTTTTTTCTCAGGACTTTCAGCATTTTCAGCACTTTTAGCACTTTTTTTTTTTTTTTGGTTTTTTTTTTAAGAAGGTTGGTTTTGAAAAAAAAAAT
>JADGJH010000099.1:20108-31059 GCA_027596945.1 Physocladia obscura
TCAAAATACAATTAAATATAGTCCGGAATGATCAAACAGATCAGCTGATAACGCAGTATTCAAGTCAAACAGACGGAGCAAGTTTCCAAAATTCATCTCAGAAACCTCATTTATTCTCTTGTGGTTTCAATCAGCAACCGGATATACTTTCCCCAAATCAACAAACAATCTTGCCTCCTCTTCGGGCAATTTCAAATTCTATGTCTCATGCGTCCGCACATGCGCCTCCTCGACATTATCAATCACAATTTCAGGACACTGCCCAACGATTTCCCGAATATCCTCATCAAAATTATCATCAGAATCAATCCAATAGTCTTCAATCTGGCAGCACGCAACATGTCTCTTACTCTCAAGGATCTTATCACCACACTCCACAACAACAACAACAACAACAACAACAGCATCAACAAAGTTTACCCCCTCCGTATCACTTTCAAGACCCTGTTTTTTATCATCACCAGCAGCAGCAACAGCAACAATATCATCAGCACCAAAAAATTGTTTCATCATCGCCGACATCTCAAATATATGCGCAGCAATTTGACCGAAAGTTTTCAAGTGCTCCATCTATCCCTGTATACCAAACCCAAACATCCCAAAGACAACACTCCCTGACGCAGGTGCCATTACGAGGCCGGCCTCAATATCACCAACACAACGGGGGTGTAGTAACATCAAAAAGCAACCTCCAGCAACTGCAGCAAATACAAACACCATCACAAGCGCAATTACAAACACAATCACAATCACAGCAAAAACAGCAAAAACAAGAACGTGAGCATCAACAACGAAAACGTGAAACAGCTCGTCGCTACCGCCTTTCAAGACCGCAAATTACATGCCTCACAAAACTATTCGAAGTTGACCCTAGCCCAAGCGCGAACCTGCACCTGAAGATTGCAGAAGTGACTGGAATGCCACGGAAAGCTGTGCGGCTGTGGTTTCAGAATGCGCGGGCAAAGTTGCGACGCGAGGCACGGATGGAAGGGTTCCGGGACCCAAATACACCATCGGAATTGAAAAAATATCAGTATTTCTTGTCAACACGGTCACCTGATGATCCTCTGCCGCCGCGCCGGCGTCACAGTTCTGATGCTGCTGTTGTTGTGGGTGTCGGTAGTGGCGGCAGCGGTGGAATCGGAGGTAGTGGCAGCAGTGGTGGTGGTGCAAATGATGACGATGGCGAAGGATTCCGAAGCTATGATGACGATGGACATGCAATTGTGCCACTTAAGAGTATGATTGCAATTTCAAAAGAAATTTGCGATATTTTAGGCGCCTATGAGAATGGCGAGTTTGGAGTTGTTGTGCCAAATTTATTTGTTGCTAATAGTGGAGTAGGTCCGACGAGAGGTGTTGGTGGCAGTCATATAGTCAGTGGTAATGCTAATACGCGTTACGCAAATGGTAAACATGGTAGGGATGATGACGACGATGACGATGTAGATGATGAAGATGATGAAGATGATGGCAGTGAATATAATTAAGAATGTTTTGTTTGTAGTGTTTTGTTTGTCAATGAAGTGTTTTTTTGCAGTGAACATTTTATTTTTCAAGAAACAGAAAAAGTTATTTAAAAAAAAAAAAAAAAAAAAATTGATAAAAATTAAAAAAAAAAATTAAAAATTAAAAATTTTTTTATCTTCATCTGAAATTTCACCATTCTCTAACTCAACTTCGTCATCCAAATCAAGCTGTGACTTGCCTTGGCTATCATACTCCCCATCATCTACGCCGCCACCGCCAGTTCCACTCCCGAAACCAGCAGTAGCACCGCTATCGCTTCCTCCACCACCACCAGTCCTCTGAGTTCTGGCAAGCTGCGCACGACGATTTTGAAACCAGTATAAAATCGATTTGTGTGGCATCCCCAATTTTCGCGAAAGATCCTTCTTTTGCTGCGGAGATGGCGTTTTGGTCTGTGCAAACATACTCTCAAGGGCACGCAGTTGGTCGCGATTCGCACGAAGTCGACGTTTAATTGGATTCCCATTTGCATTCAATAAAACACCTGTTGTACGATGATGATGATGATGATGCGGTTGATGATGGTGGGTTAGTTGTTGTTGCTGCTGCTGTAGTTGCTGATTTTGGATATGTGTTCGGTTAAAATTGTCGATTTCTGATGGTGCTTTTTGATGGTTAATTTGTTGCTGCGGAATAGAGCCAGGATTTTGAGATGAATGCGGCGTTGTAGTCGAAATTTGTAATAGCTGTGATTGTTGCTGTTGTATAATTTGCGGTTTTTCTTGATACAATCCTTGTTGCTGTCGGAACTGTGCCAACTGTTGGTCTCGCAGTAAAAGGTCTTGTTGTGTGCGCTGATGAAATCTGTGGTGATGCTGATTAAATGAAGGTGTGATTGCAGCCGTGTTCGGTATTTTAATGACAGCAACAGGAAGACTGTGAAACTCATGATGTGTTTGCTTTGCAAATTCTTGAGGTTGTTGTTGTTTTTGTAAATACATTGGAGCCGAGCTTGTACGTGAGTGGTGAACTTTCCGGTGAAACGATGCTGCGGGCGGGATATTTACAATAACCGACGGTAGGTGTTGCTGTTGCTGCTGGTGTTGCTGCTGTTGCTGCAATGAGTTCCCCAGTTGTTGCTGTAGTTGCTTTTGGTTGTGGTTTATTTGCGCAGGTGGTTGACGAAGTTGAATATGCTCCACTTGCAGTGGCGACTGCTCAAACGAAGATGACGATGCATTGTATCGATGCACCAAACGTGGAACGGTTGGCGAGGATGATAAAGAAGTTGATAGTGGAGAAAATGTCGGGCCAATGGAGATGACACTATCCAAAGAGTCAGTCTTCCGATGCAAATTCATCGCTTGAAAGGGCGCAACTAATTGAGGCTGAGATACTTCTTGCGAGAAACCATGCGAACCATATCGACGGTGATGTTGTTGCTGTTGCTGTTGGTGTTGCTGCTGCTGCTGCTGCTGCTGCTGGTGTGTTTGTATTTGCGGTTGTTGTTGCTGTTGTTGGAACTGCTGCAAAGCAAACGAGTCGACAGAAAAACTCTTCTTATGCAAGCCATGAGGCCGATTCTGACTATTTGCCCCGAGCCCTGAAATTAACGAGGCAATCGGCGGAAGACGAACTGGTGGTTGAGATATTTGTTGTCCTTGTATATGCGAGGACTGTTGATGCTGCTTCTGATTTTCGTAAAGAGGCTGCGATTTTGTTGCGCCATCGGGAGATGAGCGTCCAAGCTCTAGAAGCAAACTATAATTAAAAACAGTCAAATTAGATTGAAAAGAAAGTTGTTTGAACAAGCCCAAAATGATACGAGACACTTTCTATACAGCTTTTTAAGTCCAAAACAGAAGCTCAAAAGACTAAACCGAACGGATAATCTTTATAATTCTACAACTAAGACAAAGCCCACTTCCGAGAGATACAACGGGTGCTTCACTCAATTCAATCACCGCTCATCAATTTGGTTTTGTGGATAAAGGATACCAAACGCACCTGCACGCATTAAGTTCGTTTGAATGCACATCTGCTGTCTCTGGCTGATCTTCATCTGGTTGTTCAACGAGAATGCGCATACTTGTTTTGGCCGGAGAAAGCGGCGACGATTCGCAACTGGTTTCTTTAACAAGATTTACACCAGTTAAAGAATGAGGCATAAACTGAGCATCATTTGATAGCGACATTTCGAAAAGTACGACGTTTATAATCTGATTGTTTTTGCTTCTTTGCTGAACGCCAAGGTTGTTTCTGTCCCCCTTGTTTGATAGGGCTAGCTTTTTTTTTTTTTGCCCCTGCCAAATTTGTGAAACGATCTCGTTGCTGTTTTTGAAAATTCGATACAAATTTTCACAAAATTTTCATTCTGACCTTGGCTTCATGAAACCACAAATGCCCACTGGAACAAAAGAAATGTTTTATATAATTAAAAAAATTATCTATCGTGAAAAGATCCCCCTTTTTTGGAAATCTTCTATCTCTTGGTGACAACCCATCAAAATAATTTTCACATCACAAATGAAACTCTGCCGCTTCCCCGTGAACCACTAAAATCAAACCTCTTCTTTTATTTTGCCCATAAAAATAAATGAATGTGATGCGCTCATCACATCAAACTAGATCAGCGAATTATCAGCAACAGGATTATCAGCTTCATCGGCAGCTTCCTCCCCGTCATCATGATCCACAGGGGCACTCAACTCCCGATACGCGCGTTCACTAAACTTTGCCCACCCCTCCAGTCGATACCGTCGCATCGTTGCTGCTGTTGGTTCAGAAGTGTTTGCTGGCCGGATCTCTTCCAAAGCTTGGACTAGCACATCTGCAGGTGCTTCTTCATCTTCAGTCCAAATCTCGTCGCGAAGTCGAAATCCAACATCAGTGCTGCGTCGGATGTTTTCAATGTGCTTGCGGCTGTCAAGTAGGAAATCGAGAAACAAAGCCGCCGCCGCACGATTCCGCTTCAGGTCAATGAGGGTCAATGATGTTGCGGTGGGGCGAATGAGGTCAAGACTAAAATTAATAAATGCCAGTAAGTTAAGTTCCATACACACACACCTTCACACACACTGAAAAAATGAAAATAAAAAGATATTTACATCAATGAGAAAAAATCAAAAACAGTGTACTGTTCTGGAAGTCGCATGTGTTGGTGCTCCCAGAAAGTTTCAAGTTCCAACAAACTGAGAACGCCATCGCCATCGAGATCCAGCACACGAAACCAATAGTCAAGCGCGCTATCACTCGTTTTCTCTTCCACGCTCAGAATGAAGGCAATGAATTCTCGATATCCAAGGTACCGCACTGCTTCGCCTCCAAGATCGGACGACGTAGCATTTTCAGTTGCTGACGGCGTTGTTGGCGTCGCAGGCGCTGTTATTCCAAAACATTCAATTATTCGCGCCAGTGCTGCATGCGACAATGCTCGTCGGCCATACGATTCAAGATCATAAATTGTAAGCAACATATCGCGATCGCGATCCAGTTCCCAGAATTTACAATAAATCACATAGAAATCCTTGTACGAGAAAACGGAAGGAATCTGCAAAAAATTACGCTTTCATTCAACGAGCGGACGAAATAAACAACGGCAAAACTTACGTTCAGCCCCAGACTGTTTGTGGCTGTTTCGACTTGGCGAAAAAGTTCAGTTATTCCAGTCAGGCGAAACTCTCGCAAATTCATCTTGTTTCGTCCATTTCGTGGGCATAGGTAAAATAAACGAGCAATGACAGTTTCGGCTTTGATATTTTTAGTATACAGTCAAAACAAATAAAAATAAAAAACATACTAAATCGCGCTTGAAACGCTGGTGAAGAGGCTAAAAATTCGAAGGCAGCATGTGTTTGTAATATATCTAGATACAATACACACACAAAATAAAATAGTTGATTCGTTATTATCCACACACATACACACAAACAACAAACCTTCAACAACAATCTTGAAATTATTCGGAACCAAAAACTCGTTTTCCGTTACAGGCTTTAATATTTCAAACACCATCGCTTCTGCATCAGGATTAAAATGTGCATACACGTTTGTGATGAACCTTTCGAATCCATCCCAACCAACAACCGGCTCTTCTTCCTCCCCTACATCAGCGGCAGCAGCAGTACCAGCATTCACATCGCCGTCGCTCTTCACGCTTGTAATTCCGCTTTCCTGCATCGCTTCCTGCAATTCGCGAGCCTGCATCCATCCCCGTTCGACAATTCGTGCGTGAACTGCAAAACCCACGTGTCTGGGAAGACCGCATGCTGCAACAATGTCGCCGAATTCATATTTCGTGAACGTGCGGGATGGAACGCCGGTTATGGGCGACTGTTGTGATACAAGAGCGTAAGTCGGCAATGGGTCGCCTAGTGTTGATGAAAACGATGATGATGTGCTGAGAATTGAGAGCGTCATATCAGGAACAGGTGGTCCATTTGCGGTTTGTGGCTGTGTTCCTGTCGTTGTTGCTGAAGGGTCTGGGGGAAAAAATATGGGGCGGCATGAATCCTGTTTTTTATTTTATTATTTGTCAATATTTTAAAGCTGAGTTGAATTCAATT
Source organism: Physocladia obscura (assembly GCA_027596945.1). NCBI lineage: Eukaryota > Fungi > Chytridiomycota > Chytridiomycetes > Chytridiales > Chytriomycetaceae > Physocladia > Physocladia obscura. The sequence continues at coordinate 26,144 of JADGJH010000099.1, forward strand.
CTTAAACTGACCAAAACTATTCGCGTCAGCCGTTTTCGTTCTTCGGGTGACGGAACAGATCTAAATTGTAATTTTTTTATAGTTGATCGTGCCAATGGGTTTGGAAGCGTTGGTATCGATGCAGTCGCCGATGCTGCCTCTACTGTACTTGGCATTATTTTTGGCAAAGCATTGTCAATTTCCGCCGCCACTGACACAACAAGTGTATTTTCCAATATCGTCGTCACAGTTGTTGTTGTTGCAGTCGTCGCCGCTGCTGGCGCTTCAACATCTGTTACAGAAACCGCTGTTTCAACATCAATAACGACAATAGTTGATTCCATTGCCTCCTGTAAGGACTCCACAACCTTTTTCTCGCCGCCAGAAAAATCCGAATCGGCAGTAACAGCGATAACGACAGGAGCAGGTTGCGTCACCGCAAGAGTTAAAGTGGGGGTTATTTCGTCAGAATCGTCAGATTCTATTTGCACCGAATCGTCTACCCGTATTGACGCGCTGTCTTCAATATCTTCAATACTGCTTTCAACTGAATTTGTTTCGACAGTGAAATCGGTCGTGTCTGGGAATGAGGTCTTGGTTGCTGGTCTTTGAGTAGTTGAGTCCTTGATTTGACTGATAATTTCAGCCCCTGATTCAGTTAGAAGTTCATATGACACAGTAGTAGGGCCAGATTCAGTCTGCTTGGTCGCCGTATTCTCAGTATCTTGTTCATTTGATTGAGGGATGGCACTAATTGTCAAATTTGATTGGGACTCTTTGTTTTCATGCTGTGTAGAATCGCTGTATTTTGTAGATGCTGAAAAAAAGCAATATTTATAATATTAAAAAAAAAAATCTAAATTAAATTAAATATAAATCAAATTTACCAAATAAATTATCTTGCAGATTTTTCTCGGCAATAATAACCGTATCAGTGTTGTTATTGTGATTATCTTCATGCACTTTTTTTTCTTCTTCATTCACTTCTTCATCAACTATGGTAATATGGATGCGGACATCATCATCCATCTCCAAATCAAGAATATCTCCTTCAGTTGTCACAGAAACAGAAGCAGAAGCATCGATAGATTCGTCTAACGATTCTACACTGCTTGAAACAATCTGCGACAACGGGCTCGCTCGCGGAATCACGTGTTCCGTTACAGCCTCAGCCGCCACCGCCGTCGTCGACACTACTTCTTCTGCTGCAACAACAACATCATGTTCATCATTAATCGATGAGGTTGATGATGACGACGACGATATCTCATCAGCAGTGGTGGGCGTGGGCGAACTTCTTGGAGACGACGACGAGGCGGAAATAATATTTGAAATTGGCGACAACAGTTTTGTCAAAGAAAAATGGGCCGCTGCTGACTTGAACGACTTCCTGCTTTTATTTGACGGAGTTGGGGAAGAGCCGCGACGATGATGCTGATGATGGTGATGACTGCTTGCGAACGCCTGTACCGACATTTCTGCAGCTGGAGCCGCCGATATTGTTGCTGTTGTTGTCGTTGTAGTTGTTTTTGTGTGAATTGCAGCTGACGAAGCATCAGGGTTGGAGACTGCAGACGAGACAGCATTGACTCTGGACAGCACAGGTGACGAGAACGCGGCCTTTGCGACAACCGAGTCTGACGGAGTAGCAGCAGAAGCAGTAGAAGCACTTAAAGCAACAGTAGTCATTGTAGTAGTAGTCGATTTTGAAGTGATTGTAGTTGATGTCGTAACATTAGTCGGAGTTACCGGAGATTGGAAAGTGGTTGGTGAATGTGGCGGCGTCGTGGACGCCGACGACACCGACGACGTTGACGACGCCGACGACGACGACGACGCCGACGACGACAGCGGTGCAAAGAACCCCTTCACGGACGACGCCAACGCTGCCAGCGCCATGCGCGTCGGCGACTGGGCGCGGCTCAAATTGCTGAGATTCAAATTGAGGCCGCCGCCAGCGCCGCCCCCACCCCCACCCCCGCCGTTGTAACCATTGCCGCCGTGCGGATTATTTGCTGCATTCGAATAAGCCGCATTCGCGTCCCGGTCGCGTGAGCGGCGGTGCGGGGGCCTCCGTAGAGCTGCTGGCGACGACGCCGTTGCCGTTGCGGTGGTTATCGTTGTTGTTGCGGGAGATGGGGCCGGTGCTGGTGTCGGTGCTGGTGCTTGCGCTTGTGCTTGTGCTGCTGTGATTGCCGCCAGTGCTGGTACTGCGACCGTTACCAATGCAGGCTTTGCTTCAGTAATTGCACTGTCATTGGCGCTAGTTGGCAAAGCAACTTTGGGCGAATGGTGAGGTGCTGACTGCGTTGCCACCGGTGCTGTCGCCGCCGCCGACGTTACCACTGACGACAAGTGTGATTGCGAATATTGATGCTGCTGATTGATATGGTGGCTGTGCTGGTTCTGATGTTGCTGGTGCTGTTGCTGTGGAAGCTGCTGTGGTGCCGGTGATGTTGATATTGTTGATGGTGACGACGGCGGCGATGGTGACGCGTTGCTGGTGTTGTGAAGCCAGGCCCGAAGATTCCATTGAGCTGTACTCATTTCTCACAAAACAATTTTTTCTCACAAACCCACTTTGCTTCAAGTCTCTCCACACGAACAGCGAAAGTGTTTATTTGAACCAAGAAAAAAAAAAAAAGTAGAAATAGTGCAGCGAAACTGATAAAGATGAAGCAGCAGAAACAAATAATAATAATATCATGACACTAAAAGAAGGAAAGGCGGAAAACAGCATTGGACGAGAGAAAAAAAGGGGGAATGGGAGTGGGAGAATAAACACACAAAGAGAGAAAGAAGGAGAAAAAAAGAAAGCGCGCGCAGAACAAAGAGGGGTAACACCCTCCAACCAGAAAACAAATCAATCAATCAATCATCTCAGAAATAACCCCACTCGCAAAATTCTTAACAGCAGTAACTCCATGCTTCCAAAAGTAATAATTGCTCAAAATTGCCAACATACTAGCAAACCTCGCGAGTCGCACAGCTTGCCTCAAAGCCTCCACAAACTGATCAACAATATCCACAACAATCCGATTCATTTTCACAGCCCAAACCCCATTCTGTTCAACGCCTATCCGGGCAGCTCCATGTGCTGTTCGAACGTCCTCCAGAAACATGGCGTAGTTGCGGTCCCATATGATCCGCGCCACAGCTGCCGGCTCGCGTGGCTGCAACCGCGCCGTGAACGTATCCAGGTCAATCACGGCAATGTTGGCGAAGCCTTCCAACTCGCGGAGGACAGTGCGCAGATGTTTACGCGATGCCGAACCGATGGGGGTCGCTTTGATTTGTTCAGGGGTGTTGTTGTTTGCATGTGCGCGCGTGCAAAAATCAGTCCAGACCATATTGGCGGCTTCTGTAGCCATGTTTGCAACGAGGGATTCTGTGGCTGATACCATGTTGAAGCGGCTGCCACCGTCCCTCACTTGCTGGAGTAACTGAGGTTTATTTTGTTAATTGGTATGAAAGATAAAAGTGAGGGTAAAGGGCAAGCTGGTGTCAAATGGTAATGTTCTGATTATTTTTTTCATTCGCTTTACTAATTTCATTCACTTGACTCATTTATCGCTTGCGAAAATTACTCACCTCATTACACAATTTAACCAAAACCTTTCCATCAGCAGCAACTCCACCAACATCAAACCTCCGAAGACCATCAACAAGATCTCCAGCAATACTCAAACAGCATTCATCAAATTCGGATGATTCTCTACTGCCGCCTGCAACAAAAGGCAGCTTTTCAAAAGCGACATCAAAATGGTCGCGGACCAGATGACGAACTCTATTAGACATTTCGTCACCATCTTCAGTTGGCGATAAGAGATCGGCCAGGAGGTGGGAAGAAGGTATAGTAGAGTTGATGGACATGTTTTCAACAAGGACAAGCGAACGTGTCATGTCAGGCTGTACCTGCTTACTCGCGTAGGACGAAGATGAATCGTCTTCCAGTTCAAAGTCATCTTGCACGGGAAGGGTAGCCAGGCCCTGACAAAAAGAGGTCAATAATTCGGTCTATTGCGAAAAACAAAGGTTGTAAAAAAAAATGTACCATGTTGAGAATTTGGACAACCGACTCGAGACCGGCGGTAGTGAAACAAGCACGCTCAAAAACAAAAATTTTGCTTGCCAGACGGGCAGCGAGGCCCATGACAAAGGGGATGGCGGTTTGGTTGTGGTTTTGGGCGCCCTCGCAATCAAGCAGGAGAATGTGACCCTTACTCTTGTCTGGATGCGGTACAACGGCAAGGTCAATACCATGGGTGCAGGGCACGTTACCGGGACGCGAGGCAAAGATGGGTGACTGTGGGCTGTTGCTATTGTTCTTGTCATTCTTGTTATCCAAGATGTCGCCTTCAGAATCCAGGGAGGACGCCGAGTACGATTGCGATGGTGATGTGGATGGCCAGGCAACGAGAAGGTCGGCAATACGCGAAGCAGCTTTTGACTTTCCACTACGACCAAAGCCAGTGAAGACAGCAATGGAAAGCGGGGCACGCAGAGTGGACAGCAGCTCCTCGGCTTCGGCAGTCACGCCCAACGGCACGTATCGCGTGCTTGTCATTGCAGCGGCCGCCTTGCGCCTTCCTTGAGTTGGCATGTGAGGCTGGCTCTGGGCTTGGGCAGCGACAGCCACCAGCGGTACGACTTTAATAGGAGATGTCTTGATGGACTTGGACTCGGCCTTGATAGTGTCTTTGGCAACGTCTTTGGTGGTGGCAGTGGCAGTCTGGGCGGCCGCGACAAGAGCCGATGACAACGACACAGCAAAGGACAGCAAACCAGCAACGTGCTGTTGGACGGGTTCAGGGACCGGGAGTTGTTCCGACAGAGAATCCGGCACCAGCTCGATAGCCTCGGACGGCAGTGGACTTGGCAGCGACAGGGGAGAAGACGACGCACGCATTGGGCCTGGCGCGTGCACGGGCGTGGGC
>JADGJH010000100.1:0-30928 GCA_027596945.1 Physocladia obscura
AAAAATGCCATACAGCATGTTTGACAATCAAGAATGAAATGCCTTGGTCTGTGTTTAGCATTTTTGATGAAGTCAAGTTGTTCTGTGGTAAATTGAGAACTGGATTCTATTACGTTGAAACTGAAAACACATTTCCACTAAGGGGCACTCATTGGTATTCGTCACCCATACTACGATATTGTCAAATGATTGGAGTGCCACTCAAGATTGTCTATGAAATCATTCCACGTAACACTCTCAAAGCGGATTACTTCAATGATTTTGTAAAAAAGATATATGATAAGAGCGGTGATAATGCAAAGCTAATGATTAATTGTTTTGTAGGATGCTTGAACAAAAGAAGCAACAAAAAGCAGACAGATAGATTCACAATGAGTTTAAATGATGCAGTTCAATACTTTTTCTCAAGCAACAATACAGTGCATTCATGCATCTCACAGGAGCCAAAGCTTTACCATATTTCCATAAAGAATGAGACACTAAAGCATTTCAACACAATTCTGATATACTGGCAGGTGATTGATAATGACAATATGATGTTGCATCAATTAGCAATGAAAATGGGTGGAAGAATTGTCAAGCTAAAGACTGACTGTGTTGTAGTTGAGGATGGCAATGATGTCGAGTGTAAACCAGGTATCGGAAATTATTGTCTAGAAGCATTACCAAAAGAGTACAAATTATCTGAGCCATTCAAGAGTACATATGCATTTCAGCTTGAGAATAAAGACTGGATTCTAAGAGAAAATAGATTAGAGGGCCAGTTATTAACTGGAGTGGCAGGTATGGGCAAAATTGACCGAAGTCAGAGAAACCATTAAAAAACTGGAGCCTGGTTTGTTTGTACTATTAGCAAGTACAAACAAGGCTGCAAGACTAATTAATGGTCAGACAGTCCACCATTTCTTTCATATTGACAACAACAACAAGTGTAACTTGAAGGAAGCAGTAAAGACAGCCAACAGATATCAGTACATTTTCATTGATGAAGTTGGTATGTTGAGAGCAGCAATTTATGAAATCTTGTATTATGTGAAACTACAAACAAAAGCAAAGTTTGTGTTAGCTGGTGACTATAAAGAGTTGGGAGAAGTAGAGAAAAACAATAGAAAATATGAGTACATTAGTACCCTAGCATTAAAAGAACTAGTCAATTACAGTATAACTGAGCTCTTGATTAATCATTGTTCAGAAAACTCAGTGGCAATGCTATTTGACATTGTGCACACAATGAATCCAGGTGACTTTAACAATAAGCACTTGTTTACTTGAGTAAATCTAGCATACACTCATAACAAGAGAAAACAAATCAATGAAATCATGATGCAGAGAGATAAACTAAAGAAGAAGAAAATGATTAGAATTGAAGCAAATCCAGATGACCCAAACTCACAAGATGTTCTATTGATGGTTGGCACTCCAGTGATTTTGAATAGAAACTACAAGAAGCTTGGACTTGTCAACAGTGCAACATTTGTAGCCAAAAAGATTGAGCACTGTTGTTGCTGGAAGATACAGTAACCAAGAACAAGATTAAGTGTACTGTAGAACAATTTCGGTTATATTTCTGGGTCAACTATTGTTTGACAGTCCATTGAGTGCAAGGTGATTCAATTAAAGAGCCATTCACAATCCATGAATGGAGTAGAATGGCAAAGGATATGTGATACATGGCAATAAGTCAGACTACAAAGAAAGAATACATTAATGTTATTGATGACCATGAAAAGCATAAAGTGACAAAGGATACTGATTTTGAAAGAATGAAACAGAAGAAGAAGAGAGAGAGAGATTTAGAAGATGAACTCAAACAAAAGAGAATAGAAGCTGTTTTAGTAATCAACTACATTATTCAAAAGGGGTGTTCTGATGACTTTAGTTTGAAACATACTTTTGTAAAGAGACAAGAGCTTTTGGAGTGTCTTGGTATTCCTGATGGAGTGGTACCAAGAGGATATGAAATAGACCACATCCAGCCGAGACACCAACATGTAACAGATGATGACTTCGTGAACATTAATGCCTATTGGAACCTACGGCTGATTTTGAGAAAAGAAAACAACGAGTTGGGACAAAAATTGCAATTGTCGTAAAAAATAAGACTTTTAAAAATTTGGACTTTTTTCAAGTTAAAAATCTTTTCATTAATATATAAACATGGAACCAATAGTAAACTACTCAATGAATTTAATGCAATCAGATTTAACATGCTTGAAAACATAAACTTTCCTGAAATACAATGTGCAAACAGGTCAAATCCACACTTTGTTTGTATTAAATGTTGCCATCAATTGGGACAAAAGTGCCCACAATGTAAGACTGAATTGTTATTTCATAATAAACAGTTGCAAGTTACTTTAACACCCTTTTTAGAATCATGCACCAATGAAAACTGTAAAATGCAAGTATTGAAGTGGAATCTCAATGAACATGCGGAAGACTGTGACTACAAGAAACACAAGAGCTTCATATGTCAAAGAAAAGTGCTATCAAGAAAAACATTGCAGAGTCACTTTGAAACGAAATGCAAGACTGGAATTGTTCAACAAAACATGACACCAATTGAATTCAATGGATGGGATTTAAATAAACAAGGATTTAAAGTTGAGTTAAATGAAGATTTAAATGAAGGTGGTGTACTGACAACACACAATGCTGTTGTTTTAATTTACAGAAACAAATGTTCAAAAATGGGTCATTGCCCCAATTGCACTAACAAAGCTTCCATCAAAGGCAACTATCACAACCATCAAATCAATGCCCAATGATGCAATCATCAAATTGACGAAGCACACTACATGTGCTTCGAGTCCAAGTGAGCCTGTTTTCATTGAACTTGAACAAGCAAACTCAGTCTTTATTACCACCAAACAAAAAGAATCAAATAATATAAGGAGTCCAAGTGCTGATGCAATTGGACAGTTTCTTGAGTGCATACACATGGCACAAGGTGTCGAATCCGATGACAATTAATGTCTCTTTATTTCAACAATCTTCTCTTTGTCAAATTCCTTCTTGAGATGATGATAGAGTCACTTTTGAATGGCTGGCTGATTGTCATGGAGTTCTTTAGAGAGGTTTGTGTCTCCTTTCATTAAATTGTGTTTGATTTGTTGGATTCTCTTTTTATTGCCACCGCTGCTCTTTTTTCTTAGATAATAGACAAGTGTATTATCAACATAGAACAACTCACTGTCAGTCTCAAAGTATTCATTCCCATTCATTAATTGTTTTATTTTATCCAGTAATGAAAGTTTTATTTCAATCACAGACAGCTTTTTGAAATCAGGATTATTGGTGTCATTCAATTCCAATTGAAGTCTCTTGACAGTCTCCTCCAATTCAAATATTTGTTCCTTCATTGACTGGTTAATATTGGCTCTCATGGGGTTGACCATTTTCATCCATTTGTCAGGCACATCAATAACAAGAGGTTGATTTGAGCCAAAATAAGGTACACCTACTTTTAATTTTACGTTCTTGTACTTCATAGTGGTGTTCATTACGTCGGTCCTTATAGATTGTTCCAATAGGAAGAGTCTTTAAGAACCTGTTTTGTACAGTTGTGGATGTAATTGTAACAGTCATTGTTTTATTATTATAAAAGAAAATAATTTTAAGTAAATATTGTTCAATTGAAATGAAAATAATTTTGTCTTAGGGCAAAAAATCCGGCAAGTGAACTTTTTTGGCTAGGATAATCTCTTTGACCACACATATCTCATTCACACACAACACTTTCAGTGACTCTTCTCACTCAAATCAAACACAATACCCATCACTTTCATTGAGTGAACAATCCTCACGCCATTCAAAGTTGCGGTAATTTGTCACTTGCGGCAGTACAATATCAGTCAATTCAAAATTTTATTAGAAACGCTCCTCAGAAAAGTGCGTGTCGGCGAGTCTATGGGGGTATATATAAAAAAAAGTCCATTTTTATTTTCATTATTCATCAGGCACCAGAAAACAAAAAACAATTTTTAACTTGTGCATGAAATGGATAAAAACAAAATATTAAAATCCATTAAATTAAAAATAAGAATCAAGTGCATACATGACAGCTGCAACAGAGCCTTGGTCATCTCCATCACCACCCCCACCAACCTCTGCCATAATATCTGGATATATCTCCGTCGCCGCAACAATCAAATTTCCCAACATCAACTGCTGCCCCAAATTCCTCCCTTCATATTCAAGTCGTTGCACAGCGATCCGACAAATATGGCACAAATCTTCGCGGTCAAGAATCGCGTATTTATACACCGTTTGTTGTTGTTCTCGCTCGTGCTGTGCACTAATGTCAACGATCCGTCGCACTTTAACCACGCCAGTCTCTCCATTTAATATAGCTTTGATTCCGTCACCTTTCGCGCTACTCTCGTTTCCGCTTTCCCACAATGTCGATGTCTCTTCATTGTCGCCGTCGTCATCATTGCCACTGATGCTCCCTGATTCTGCGCCGCCATCTTCTTCCTCTACGACAGACGCCAAGATTCCACCAGATTGACCACTGCTTCCGTACTCAAATTCAGGTTCGGCCGCAGCAGCGACGAACCCAGCATCAATCGCAGTACTAAATTTGTTGGGTCCATGTAAAACGACATCCCAAAAAGCCTCGTCTATACCTCCAGATTTCCGCGCCTCCGATGTCGACGTTGTCAGCGTGGTCATTACAGACTGTCGCGTCTCGGTTGTAGATTTCCTCGACACCGAATTTCCTGTGATGTCTGTGCGTTTGCTCAAACTGCTTTGTCGCCGTGAAGCACTTCCCGACATTGTCTGCTGCTGCATCGCTGATCTTTCATATATTGGTGAAGAAGGTCTTAGGGATAAGTCCAGGTCCGGTAAAGACGATGACACATCACTGAATGTTGTTGTCGTTGTCGTTGTTGTTGTTACTTCTGAAACTGAAAACGCGACCGATAGAATCAATGAAGATCTGCGTTTCGGTTTCGGCGGTGTGGGAATAATCATGCGTGCATCCGTTACAGATTCTTTAATATGTGGAGCAAAATACATTCCGGTGGTTGGCATTTGGCGTGGCGGTTTCGACGTGAGTGGGAGATCAATCGAGACCAGCATCGATTCGCGGTTGCTGGGAATGATAGTTGCCACACTTACTTTGCTTTCTGATGCAGCAAGCGAATGTGGACGCGATTTTGCAACGGATTGAATTGGCAGTCGTGGAGGTATCGGGGTAACTGTTTCAAGTAAATTTCGCTGAAGACGTTGCTGTCTTGAAAGCAATGGTTTCTTTGCAGCTGGTAGTGCGTCTGGAGTAACAACGAGGTATCGAAAGTTTGAGTGTTTAATGAAAATTGGCTGCATTTCAGAAACTGATTGCGCCGTGTTTTTAGAACGAGATACTGGTGCTGGTGCTGAAAATTTGACAGGTTGAATTGACAGGCGCGTGTGAGTAGTTTGACTGCGAGGAGACTGTTGTGGTGACTGTGGGGATTTTGGAGACATCAATTTCGTTTGAATTGATCTCAGAGAAGTCGTAGAAAGAGAAGGAGAACGAAGTTTTTTGGAAGGCAGTGGAGACAAATATGGAGTTGGAGTGTTTACTGACAATGTGCGAGGGTGTGAGTTCGATGGTGGATAATATAGCGGATGTTGGTTGGACGAAGTTGCGCTGTTTAGCTGTTGTCGTTTTGATTGAGAAAAGAGAGGTGAAACTGGCGAAGGAACGCTATCTCGAGCAGAAGTTTGTGGAATGCGTAGTTGCAGTTTAGTTTGAGGATGGCGCTGTTGTTCTTGTTGTTGCTGTTGATATTTTTGTTGTAGCTGCTGTTGTTCTTGTTGTTTTTGTTGTTTTTGTGGTGGTTGCTTTTGTGGTAGTTTTTGGGGGGGTTGCTTTTGTGGTTGTTTTGGTAGTTGTTGTTTTTGTTGTGGGTGTTGATTTTGTAAATTTTTCGGTTGGGGAGACAGATTGCGATCTCGATTCAGAACACGAGACATGCGGGAAATGAAGGATGCAGCAGCAGTAGTTGTAGCAGAAGCGGGAACGGGAACAGAAGGATCGGAACTATCAACCGGAGCGGCAGCGTTATTAGTAATACTTGATTTTGTTGCAGACGAACGAGCAGAACGAGTCATGTTCAAGTTCATGCCCATTCCCATGCCCATACGGATCAGTCCGGGTTTAGCTCCACTCCCACTTTCTCCCTTTTTTGCCGATTCTCCTGCCGCCGTCGTCGTCCGTGTTGGAGTTTGTGCAGCTGCTGGAGTATTAGTTCGAGTTCGAGTGTTTCGAGCTCCTGCTCCTGTTGCTGTTGCAGTTGTTCCGGTTGTCGTTGTTATTGTTGTTGTTCCTGTGCGTGTTGTTCTTGCTTCTGATCCAAGCTCGTTCTTCGGTTGTCGCTGGCCATGATCTAGCCAAGTGCCATGGCTGTGATTGCCACTGCCACTACCAGCACTTACACCAACTGCACTCCGTCTATCTGCTTTCGTATTGGTGTTTGTATTTGTTTTCGTGTTCGCTCCCTTGCCGTTCTGCGCCATGATAGCCTTTTTCTTTCAAACCAAACAAATTTTCATCTCCAACCTGACAAAACTCATGTTGTCATCTTCAACAAACATTGCAGACAAATATTACAAAAAAGAAATTGACATTGTAAATTAGATTAAATTAAACCAATTTAAACAATTAAAATAAAAATAACATAGGGCGATTCCCTAACGAAAACCCGCTTCGTCCCAGCCATGATTCTTTTTCTTTTATGCTTGTACTTTGTACTCGATTGAATTCTAGTATTTTTATTCCAATTTTCAGTCAGAATAATGAGGTATCAAGCACAAAATCTACTCTTTATGACTCATTATGAGGGAAATCGGTTTAACACGTTTCATTAATACATAAAACTATACGAAACGAAGGAGAACTTTCTCTTAGAATTGAGGTCATTCAATACGCACTAATTATGTCTCTAAATTTCGGCGTAATATAGTTTTTCAAGCTTCAAAAGAGCCTGCGATTTCAAAAGTTCAATTCAACAGTAAAAAATTTTTCAACAAGTCCCGTTTTTCCTTCATTTCTCTTCAACTATAATACAGATGAGACCTATTTCGTCGTGTTGCGTTTCCCCTCCAATTTTTTCTTTAAAAATTCTGTTTTCAACAACCTATGAGGACCTCCATGTTTTTTCTTGACCAACAACCACCATCACGCCGCCACCGAATCCAACCTACTCAAAAAATTGGAAATCAAAACCTTTTGCGCAAACGCTCGATCTCGTTCCATCCGTTTATCGTACGAAACGCGAACTGTCGTTGAAAAAAAAAAAGATCCGATAAATAACAAATAAAAATAGATGGCACGAATGGCGACGGAGATTCAAGGGTAATTTTTACTTAAAAACAGACGCGTTGATTCAAACTCGTTGTACATATGTTGGTGCTGTTGTACCACCGAATACGGTGGCGGTAATGAGGGACCGTCATAAATATCAAGCAGCAGTTTTAGATCCATCGGATCAGCATCGCGACAAAAAGTAGTAGGCGAAGTAGAAGCAACAGCAGGAGGCGCGTCCGCAGTCGGATTATGCGGGAATCCTTGGTATAACATCTCCTCAGTTCTGAGCACTGGGAAAGCATCTGCTGCGCGCATTCTCTCCATTTGCTTGGTAATACTTTCGCGGCGGAGTGGCGGAAACTGTTGCTGCTGATGATAGTCGGCGTTGTCATAGTAAATATTTGGGAGGCGCCCATGTTCAACACCAAACTGTCGGACTGGTTCAGCAGTACTCGACGAAGCAAACACGTCGTTGTTAGTTGTGATTGGCAATGGCACTGAAAGTGTTGTTGTTGCTGTTGTTGTTGTTGCTGTTGCTGTTGCTGCTGTTGCTGCTGTTGGTGTAGTAGTTGGTTCTGGTGTGGATGTTGGTGTTTTCAATTTTTTGGCTCGATCAGCGGTTGCAGCTGTTGAAGTCACTGCTACAACTGACACCATCAATGGAGATGCTGATCCAGATAATGTCTCCACCGGCTGTGGTTTAACTTTAAGCGAGCGATGGCGGGACCACATGTTACCAATTGTTGTGCGGAAATCCATTGAAATTTTTGCAGTTTTTTTTTTTTTTCATCGATAAGCAGAAAAATTTTTCTTTGGAAATCAGTATTTCGTTAAAATAAGTTAATAAATAAGTCATAGTAAGGAATATGTGTTACGTCACACACGTATCTTCTTTCTTCCAAACATCAACACCTCCTACTCTCACTCTCCATCATGCTTCAAACCGCGACGGAATCAATTGTAAAATCAAGTTGTTGATCAGCAGGACTTCATGCAATGGTCTTGAAACCTCAACAAGCTTGTCAACCGACAGACGATGCAGCCGCACCAACTTCTTGTGGATTTTTGGTGCTCGCGGCGACGTGGAATCAGAGGCTTCACGCTGGGATAGGTACTGCTCAAGCTCAACGTGGTGGTCAATGAGCGTCAAGATTTCGTGAGGAAGCGAGGATTTGGAAGTGTTTTGTTTGCCGGAGGTTCGGCGGCTGGGGGTTGCGGTGCATGGGACCAGGGAATTTGTGGAGATTCTACTAGTAGTGACCCGGGGTGTGATAACGATTGCGCTTTTAGCCAGAGGCGAATTATAGTTTGCGACATTTGATCCGATTTGTTCCGAATCTTTTTCTTCTTCGTCACTATCACTGTCGCTATTTTCGGCGCCAATGCTAAATGCTGGAAAACTGATAGCGCGGTGATGGAACTGACTCTTCACAGGCACTACAATGTCAGTGTGGCTTGGCTGTGTGTGCTGCTGGGTTTGCTTTGCGAGCATGTGTAGGCCGTTTGCATATGAGCTTGATCTACCGTAGTGTCGTTGGATGGGCAGAGCATGCGGCATTGGCTGGTGTTCTTGTTGCGTTTGCTGCTGTTGTTGCTTTAGGTAGTACTCTTGTTTTACAACTGCTGGTGTTGATGCTGACACTGTCGCTGTTGCACTCCTGTCAGTAAATAAAGACTTAAAGGATGCCTTGATCTTTGATGCCGAAAGTTTTTTTGTGAGATTGGCAGACTGGTGCTGTGTAGATTCCGCCTCACTGGTGATTGCGTAGTGATGCTGCAGCGTCAATCCAGGCATGCTTTTTTGGGCAATTTTTTTTCTGTTTGGAGGTCTTTGTGTTGGTGTGTGACGTAATAATTTGGTGATGGTGAAATTCTGGCGCGTTTCGAATCTTGTTTGAACACGTCATTTAAAACGATAAAAGCTCAACAACTGAAGAAATACGACGCTTGCTCAACTGTTACCAATTTAATAATTCTTTTCTTTCTTGTTATCTTGGCTACATATTCTCTCGTTCAATCAACAACTCCCTTGATGGTTTCAAATTAACCCTAGTTTTCGCAAAAATTTGCACACCTCAGACACTTGACGAAATCATTACAAATCTTTTTTTCTTCCGATTTTTGAAAAGTAAGAATAAAAATCAGAAAAAATAAATAAAGCATCATGAGCTGCGTATCATAAAGCATAAATTTATTGTGTGAATAACGAAACAAGCAGAGCTGGAAGAAGATTAGGGCAAGAACACAGGAGAGCAAAACAAACGAAAAAACAAAAGGAAACAACAACAGCTATATTATTTACTGATTTTTTTTTTTTCCGTTCGTTTTTCTGTACTAGTTTTACGGGGGAAATGGAGTGGATAAAAAAACAACAAAAAGGTCAAACAGAAAAAAATACAAAAAACATATTTCTCTCAAAAAGTTTCGCAAAAGACATATGGAGTCAAATTGGTTAGAATATTATTTATATGAAGCTGCTGTTCGAGCGGTCGGCTGTCTGAGGTTTTCTCGTACGATAGTCGATCTAATGAAAGCAAATATTTTTGGTAAGTCGGATAAATGAATATAAAATGCATCGAATTTCACTCAATGCTGTCATTTAATTAGTTATTCGAGAGTCGCTATGTTCACTCTTTATTGGTAGTTGGTTAATTTTCACTGCGCTCTCAGTTTTGCTCGAATGACTTACATAGAAAATGATAAAAGTCGTCTTCTTCAGAAAATACCCCTCCTCCCACTCCTCTGTTTTGGTCAAGGCAAACAACATTTACATCAACATCGAGAAGGGCACCTGCACCTTCGAGGCGCTCCAGGTTTCGTTGGGCACTCAGAAACATGGAGGCAGCTGCAGTAGCGGCGGAAGTTATCGCGAAGGGATGTGTGTATGGAATCTCGTTTGATGTGTCGAGGGTAAGGCTAAGGTCAAGATTTGCCGAAAGACGCGGCGATAGGAGCGGCGGCAGGTAGGTGTCGGCATCATTATCGGAGTCACCGTCGTAGTGGTCCAAAACGGCAAGAACTGCGGCTGAATTGATTGGAGACGGAGGACTAGGGGGGATGTCGGCAGGAGTGAAAGTGTTTGTGCTGTTTGACGGGGACGACCCCTCGACATCAAAGACGCCGCTGTCCCGGTGCTGCTTGGAGTCGAAGCAGGTAAGGGTGTTGTCGGAGTATGGAACATCGGGCAGACTCAAAATAGGAATCGCGACGTAGGTGGAGGCAGAGGTGGAGGAGCTTTTCTGCTCTTGTTTTTGGCCATCTTGGAGCCCACCTTGGCATTGGTCATGTTCTTGCAACACTGGTTGTTTTGCATGTTCTTGCGGTTGTTCTTGTTCAGGCAACACTGGTTCCAATAATTGGTCAGCCAGCAGGACACATGGTTGGCCACTTTGTGTACGCTCGGACACGGGAGTGAGGTGTTTGGCCACGGGGTCGGGGTCCTGGTGGTCATGGTCCAGGATTGCAGCCGCCGACACTACCACGGACAGCGACGTGCGACGCGTGGTCGGTTCGGGCCGCACATACGCCACTCCCGGGTGCTTGTCGACTACCACCGCCAGCAGCCCTCCCACGTTGCCGTTCCGTCCATTGCCATTTCCACTGGATGTAGATGAACATGCATTCTGCGCTTTCGTCAACCATGCCGCCCGCAAATCCGTAAATGCAGTACTACGCTTCGGAATCAGCTTCTTCTCGCAGCTACCGCTGCCAAGTGCCTTGTTCTTGTCCGAGTCGGCGCTTTCTCGCAAATTGCCGGATGACAGCCGCTTAATCCGTTGCGCAATGATTCCAGTTGGAACTTCCACCGATACTACTGTCATTGACTTGTATTACTTGCTCGTTATGCTATGCTATGCGAATACTACTGTGATGCGTTGAATGTATCGTTTGGCGTGCAAAACGAGACAAAATCAATTAATCTCTAATCTCCTTTTTTTTCCGTTTCGGCGTTGCATCAACATGAGCCGAAATAATCTGAAAAAATCTCTTTCGAATGGTGACGCTATCTTTCCACTTTCACCAACTCTTTTGATTTCTATTCACTAGTATTACCTTCTTACTGTATTCGTTTTATCGCCAAAACCTGGTCATTTCGCCATCCATCTTTCTTTTCTTTTTTGGTATTTTTAGTGCGGATCGCTAAACCGAACAATGATAGAAACTGGAAGATATATTAATGAGAAGATGAAAGTAATCTGAAGATTGCCGAGTTTGACAGAAAATTTTTTCTTACTTCCAGCTTTTCACGAAGTCCAAAAAAAAATGTAAATTCGCGACCCCATCCTTCCACTTTCCATCCCCGCTACGTATAGCTTCGCTATCCATCCATAAGTCGACGTAGTAACATCGCAAATTCAAAATCGTACGATGCTAGTTGAGTCGCCCTACATGACTCAGTGAAGGAGATCATGAAACAGATGTACATGCGAAAGTTGAAATATATGGAAGAAATCGCTTGACCTACTGTGGGAATTAAAAAGTAATTGAAGGCAAAGAATAAATCGACGCAAAATTGGCGGTCTTGGTTTCTGCAACTCAAGATCCTCATTCACAATTGACAGTTTTGCAAAAAATTTCGAAATCCACCCAATGAATCATCTTGCGCCAATATATTCACATTGTTTCTCAACACAGCAACCGGAATGAAGTCTATTGTTTCCGAAAAGGACATCGTTGTCCCAGAAAACGGTAATTAAAATAATCTTTAGAAAAAAGTCTTAATCATTCATTACATTATATTTCCTTAGTTGACGTTGATATTAAGGCGCGCGTCGTAGTGGTAAAAGGCCCACGTGGCACTATCAAAAAAGCCTTCAACCACATTGACTTTGAATGCCGCAAAGTTGGGCCTAAAAAATACAATATTCGTGTGTGGCAAGCCGGCCGCAAACATGCAGCCTGCATCCGCACTGTCTGCTCGCGTATCGAAAACATGATTACGGGCGTCACGAAAGGTTACGAGTACAAGATGCGGTTCGTTTACGCACACTTTCCCATCAACGTGAACATTTCTGACGACGCCAAGAACGTTGAGATCCGCAACTTCGTAGGACAGAAGGTTGTCATGCGTGTAGCGATGCTTGACGGTGTGACTGTTACCCATTCGGCGAACCAGAAGGACGAGATTACAATTATTGGAAATGATATCGATAATGTTAGTCAGAGTGCTGCACAGATTCAGCAGTCAACCCGTGTTAGAAACAAGGATATCCGCAAGTTTTTGGATGGTATTTACGTTTCGGAGAAGGGGCACATTGTCAAGGAAAATTAAAGCGATGCTAAATAAAATTTATAAAATAAAATTTTGTGCGTGTGGGATTTACTGTGGTCAATTGTGTGAATCAGCGTGTGTGTCTGTTTTCTTTCGTTTTTGTGTTTGAATATATCAACAATAGCACGAACCAGATAATATGTGTAATTCTGTGTATTGTGTGAGTTTTGCACAAAACTGGGTTTTCGGTCGTGAGAATCAAAGACCAGATTGAAGACCAAGATGACATTGATCATACTTAATCATCTTATTTCACTTTTTTTTTAGAAAAACAGTCACAATCAAATTAACTTGAGGCACCACTATCGCATCAAATCAACCAGATTTGTGACTGTTTTTCAAGCGTTGCTGCAAAAGAATAGTCCATAAATTCCTCCAAGATGGAATTGACATTGTAACATAGTTAATTCATCCAGAAATTCTAAATTCTCCAAAAGCCATGGGATCAGTCACAATTCTTTGCAAAATTTAATAAAATTATTTTTAGATAAACAAGCTGAATGTATTAAATGAGATGTAAAACTAAATTGTTTCAATTTCAAACTCTTATCTAGTATTAAATTAGTTGACTCAAGCTGATACAGCTACCAACAGCCCTACTATTACTCTTCTACTACTTACCAGAACTTTATGCCTGTTTCCATTCACCTATTAGCTTGTTCTTTTTTGTTACTTTGAAAGAATGATTGTGACTTCTTTTGGATGGCTCTATTTGACCAAGTCCCTTGGGTAAAGATTAAATACTGGCTTGAACAGTCATGAAGTCCCAGTTTCTCCAACTTTGATGAACAGTTCAAAATCCTCTGTAGTCAGATGGTCATGCTCTTTCTGGCCCCAAGTAACTCCAGGTTTGTCAACAGTGACCTTGATTTCTCTTGCAATTTGTTGGTGAATTATATTGTGCAAACATTCTCCATAGAGTTTGAGTTAATGTGGATGGCAAAATTGTTTGGGTAGAAAACTCATGAACAGAGACTGTAAGACTATTGGAAAACAATGTTTTTTCTGTCGAATGCAGGATTGGCTCTTGCTCAATTGGCATATGACGGTTGCAAATTGATTGCATTATTATTACATCCACAGAATTAGTCTTATACTCTGGAAGATTTTGGGGATCATCCTGAGAATCCTTTTTTGCATAGCACCCATAATATCAAATTTTTTATTTTT
Organism: Physocladia obscura; assembly: GCA_027596945.1. Taxonomy (NCBI): domain Eukaryota; kingdom Fungi; phylum Chytridiomycota; class Chytridiomycetes; order Chytridiales; family Chytriomycetaceae; genus Physocladia; species Physocladia obscura. Next base: position 13,740 of record JADGJH010000100.1, read on the forward strand.
CCATCATCACCAACCAAGCACATAAAATAAAGAACAAAATGGAAAACGACAGTGGAAACATAAAAAAAATACCAAACTGATCAAAAGAATCATTGACTGAGAATGAACGCCAACTTTTTTTTATCTTCTTTTTTTGCTTTTGCTGTTTATGTTGTAGGGAATCTAAAAGTTTCGCCCTGGACTCATACCATATGACTCTCCTGTCGCATAAAGTGGTTGCGAAAGCGGCGTATATTCATCATCATCTTTATCCAATTTTGCCGACAACCGCGTCGACTTTTGATTAAGGATTGCAATTCTGGCAGTTTGTTTCGTTGTAGAAATCACTTTTGCTGGAATGGTAATCGAATGAAATGTGTTCTGAATACTTGGTTGCTGCTGCTGTTGCTGATAGTGATGATGTTTTGGAGATTCTGAAGCAACTGCTGTTATTGTTGTCGCTGTTGCTGTTGTGGTGGGACCAAGCGCCACGATGCTATTGCTGTTGTTTCTGTTGATTGGACGCAGTTCCTGTGGAACCAACGCTTTCGGAGAGGACTCTGAGATTGGAATAGCAGTCATGCTGCCACCTTTTTTAAGCGGCCGAACATCCATGAGTGGTGAATTTGGCCGTGATATTCTGTTTACGTATTCAGCTTCCTTCTCGGATAATTCTGATACTCGTTCATTAACAATGAGTGTTGATTTCTTGGGGGTCACGACAGCTGCAACCGGCGACAATAACGACGACGGCAATGACGGTTTGGATATGGTATTTTCAAGTTGAAGACTAATTTTGGAGGTTGTTCGGGTGAAAGTTGGTTTGGCAACAGGATCTCGACTCAAAGGCACAGCCGTAGCTAAAATTGGGGTGGTAGTAGAAGTAGTTGGCAACGGACTCTCAACACTGATCTCGGAACTTTTACGACGTTCAGATCTAAATTCATCATCGATTCGTCTTGCTTCGTCAGCAATAGCATGCCCAACTTTAAGAGCCAAAATACTTGCTCGCCGCTTCATTTGAGTTTCGGCTTCAAGGTCTAATGCACTTGGTGTCTTCTTCAATACACCCGTTGAAGTTCTGAAAACTGGCCCAGAATCATGAGGCGTGCCCGACTTCACGAGAACTGAATGATTCATGCCTCCTCGGCTATCCCAGTATTCTACTCCACCCATCACGCATTTGGCGGCGAACTCAACCTTCAGAATTGATTCCGAGCTTGATGTTGCAAGCATTAAAACAGGTTGATCGGAAGGGTAGCAATCAATATCCACAAAAAACCGGTCTACCGCGTTGGCGTAAAGCCCAGAATCGTATTGTGCGAGATTCGAAACAGTGTGGGTTTTCCATGAGTTCGTAGTATACAAGACCGTGATAACTTTTTCGAAATGCAAATTCTGAACCAGAAACGCAAGTCTCAGTTTCACGCAAGGAGAATATGCTGATTGCGAAGGAATGATTTTTGCCGATTCGAAGGAAATCGGAACCGTTGGTGTGAAAGGAATAGGCGCTAAGGGTGAGTGTGAGGTGGATGAGATAATCGACGATTCATTAACAGGTGGTGCGAATGGCTTAAAAGAAAGGGAATCAGACTGATCAGAATCCGCGCCCGTGTCAGTAAAATTATTGAATGATGGCGACGTAAGAATTGATTTTGCGAAAAGTGGCTCACGCGATACCGCCTCTGGCGATTCTTCATCATTGAATAAACATAGTGATTCTGATGAAAACGAAATACGCTTGAGCTGGTAATTCGTTTGCATGATCATTTGTTTTTTGGTTTTGAATTGTGATTTTCAGAAAATTAATAATATGTCTTGATCGGAAGGCCAAGTGACTCACGCTGATGCTTGAGCTGTCGCTGACAGAAGCTGATGAAGTAGAACGCAGCAGGGACGATGACCGTAGAATTGGCCGTGGGGATTTTGAGCCAGGTTCGCCGTATGAAAAGCTGCGGTTGAGTGAGCGGCCGGTAGAGTTTATTGTCTCTCCATTTGTGTTGGAGCTGGCATTGGTTTTGGTGGCCAGTTTCACAGTTGCCGTGTCCGATCCGTCCGATCGATCTGATCCAGCGCTTGTACTTGAGTCTGAATTATCGGACCCGATGCTTGCCACACTGCCGATACGCTGCCGATGTGTGATTGTCAATGTGGGAGACATCAAAACTTGCTGATGATAAGATTTTTTTTTTTTTTTCCCCAACATAATCGATTCTTTGAATTCTTTTGCGATACGGTGATTTTAAAAACAGGGTTTGCAGGAAGAACTTCCAAATTTGGTTTCGCCAGTTTCTTTTCCTGCTCAATAATTATATCACTTGGAACTCTGTTGGGATTTCGCCTCCTCTTATGTGTTCAAGGAAATTTGGCCTTATCGGGCAAAAAAGAGTGGCTTTGGATGATGCTTGTTTCATCGGTCTTATCTTTATCGGCGGATACAAATCCGCCGATATGCATTCCTCCTATCGGGGATAACTTTTCCATTGTCTTTTTCACAGTTCATAGAAATACAGTGTGAAATCTCCCACCATCAAAACACAGGCTTCACTTTCGAATTTTCGAAACACACTTTTTCAAACCAGTGAGAAAACCAGAACACGCGGTTCAAACGAGATTAAAACAGCTAAGTCAGACAAAATAACTGAATTCAAACATGTGTATCCTTGTTCTTTATTTTATAGATTTTATAAAAGATCGAGAAAAAGCGAAAAAAATAAAATCAGGTCCACAAATGGGATGAAAGCCGTAGAACTTACTGCGAACTCTCAAAATCCTGTGTTTTGATTGTTTTTCTCCCCAAAACTTAGGATTTCAGTGGCGTATGGCGAAAAAATTATTTGTGTCACATTTCGTTTCGAAATATGCCAAAAAAATTCTGTAACTTATTTTCGGCGATGGTGATAAATGAACTTTATGATAATAAGAAAGAAATATTTGCTTCTTGTTTTTTTGCTATCAATACTAAACTAAATAAACATATATTGGGATATTAGTATCGAGCTGAAATTGCTTGACCCATCTCTTCACCATTTTGTCACCATTTTGTCTTTGCGGAATTTGTCTGTTTCAAACCATTTAATTAGTAAAACAGAATTTGTCCTTATCGCCTCGCCAAAAACATGACAAATAATTGAAATTGCAACAAACTTTTCAAATACACAAAATACGTCAGAAAAACAACGGCATAGTAATCATGGAAATTCAAGACGTCACCGATAAAATAAGTGAGCAACCCAACACGTATGAAATATACGAATCAATTCTGCAAGATGTCAAGCGGAACTCGCGGTATGACGCTGACGATGCGAAATCTATGAAAACAATTGCTGACATGCTTGAAGACCCTCGAGCTGATCCAAAGTCTCCAGATTTTAAGCATTCGTACTTTGCTAAAGCAGTACGTCAATATATGAACACTCAAGGGATGGAATTTTCCAAAATGCCTATTGCTTTTCGGAATCTGGTAAAACGAAAAGCATTTCAAACACAAATCCCAAATAACTCCGTAATATATTTTTTCCCTCTTTGAATTGTGAATAGAATGTTGTTGGCAACGCTTTGCAAGATTCAAAAATTCCAACATTCGGAACAGAAATTATCCGACCATTGCATCCGCTTGCTCAGATTGCAAATTACGTCAGGGGTGTCAGCGAAACAATGTTTCCACGCAAATACATTGAAAAAGATATAATTAAGCCTATTTCCGGGGTTCTGAAGCCAGGTATTCGACTTAACAATGAAAATATTCCTTTCTCTATCTTAATGTCCAATTATTTTCTTCCCATCAAGGCGAATGTGTTCTAGTAATTGGAAGACCAGGTTCAGGCTGTTCATCTCTCCTGAGAACTTTTTCAAACCAAATCCGTAGTTTCAAAGTGGTGAGAAGAATAGAAACAAAAAATTTTAAAAAAAATTTTAAAAAAACTCACTTTTTATATTTGTGCTCAGATTCGTGGCGACATCATGTACGGTGGATTTTCATCGAAGGAGATATATGATAAGTTTAGAGGCGAGCTTATTTATGCTGAAGAAGGCGACCCACACTATCCGTCGCTCACTGTTCGTCAAACTCTTGACTTTGCTCTCAATTGTAAAGTTCCGTCGGCTGAAATACGGGATAAAATTGTCGAATCAACTCTTAAGTTGTACGGACTTGTCAATTGCCAAAATACAGTTGTTGGTGATTCGATGCTACGTGGTGTCTCCGGCGGTGAAAAGAAGCGTGTGTCTCTTGCGGGTATGTGTTATTTTTACTTTAATATATAATTTTAAATTTCAAAACAAAAACAGAGGCAACTGTCGTCGGTGGATCTGCAGCTGCTTTTGATGGATGCACAAAAGGTCTTGATGCGGCCTCGTCTTTGGACTTCATTAAAGGTTTAAGAGCTTTGGCCGATTTCCATAATCGTACTGTTGTAGCCTCCTGTTACCAAGCTTCTGATGCAATGTTCGAGCTATTTGACAAGGTTATCGTATTGGCCGACGGATACTGCACTTATTTCGGTTTGTATTAATTTATTATAATATATTTATAGCACTTGATGAATTTCGATTATTAGGCCCAGCAAAAGGCGCAATTCCTTACTTTGAGGCACTTGGATTCGAGAAACACCCCCGTGATACTGCTGCCGAGTACTTGGCTACTTCGGCCAGCTGCGGCACAATTTCCGCACAAAATCTCAATGAAACTTACCAACGCAGCCGATACGGAAAATCCAATGATACTGAAGCTAACACATTTTTCGAAGACAAGTCTACCGAATCCGACAAATCACATTTCATTAAAAGCATTGTTAAACGAAAGAAGTTTCAAGGAAGCAAAGGCCGGCAACTTGATAGTCTGTATTCAATTTCAACTTTTGAGCAAGCCCGCGTACTTGTTCGTCGTGAAGTTCAAATTATTCATGGAAATTCAGCGGCAATTGTCATGGCGTTAGTTGATCATTTAAAACTATTTTCGCCACCTCTAACTAATCCATTCTTTAAACACAGATCTTTTTTCAACTTAATTATGGCTATAATTGTTGGATCTGTTTATCTTGATCTCCCTGTTACTTCAGCAGGAGCCTTCACACGTGGCGGAGCAATATACTTTGCGTTACTTTTTAACTCTGTGAGCGCATTTGCAGAAATTCCAAAATTAGTTGAAGGCCGTTCGATTTTGTACAAACATATGGATATGGCTTTGTATCGCCCGTCAACGCATTTCATGGCGCAGACTATATTTGATATGATAATTTCTGCAATTCGAATTATGCTCTTCAGTATTATTTTGTATTTTATGGTTGGCCTTCAAAATACTGCAGGACATGTAAGTTATCATCAGTTAATGTAATTGCACTAATAAAAAACAACTACGCAGTTCTTCACTTTTTTTATTACAACACTTTTGACGCAACAATGCTTTTCATATTTACTTAAAATTATGGCGTATCTGTCGGCTCAAAAACACGAGGCAATTAATAACGCTGCTATCATTCTAATTTTTTCAACGATTTACGCCGGTTACATGATTTCACTGAACGATATGAAACCATGGTTTAAATGGGTAAGTAAAAAAAGGAAAAAAACTAAATACAAGCCATAATATTACAAATTAATTCGATGTTCGTATTGCATCCAGATTATCTACCTCAATCCTCTCGGCTATGGATTTCAGACGTTAATGGTGAATGAATTCGAAGGCCTTGCACTAAAATGCGTAGGTACATCTTTGGTTCCTGGCGGTCCTACATACACCGAACTTGCGTATCAAACCTGTACGCTTGCAGGATCAGTTCCAGGATCGGCAACTACCGACGGCCTAGCGTATTTGAACAAAGCAAACGGATTCGACACCAGTATGAAGTGGTGGAATCTTTTTATCATCATGGGACTTGCCGTCGTTTATTTTTTTATTGACTGTCTTGTTCTTGAAACTGTGCAACACGGAAACGCAGGACTGACTGTGAAATTGTACAATACGAAAAGAGATGAAACGAAGCCTCTCAACGCAGTATTTGCGGCTAAAAAATCTGGTGTGGATGAGAACGTTATTGAAATCGGAGGATCTGAAGAAGAAATGAGAGCTTTGAATACTTTAACGTGGACGAACGTCAATTACACAGTCCCACACCCAAAAGAAAAGGGACAGACATTGCAATTGTTGATGGACGTGAATGGATATGCAAGACCAGGAACTATGACAGCTTTGATGGGAAGTTCTGGGGCTGGTAAAACTACTCTTTTGGATGTAATTGCGCGTCGCAAAACTGCCGGAATCATTGAAGGCGACATTTGGGTCGGAAATTCTTCGCCAGGACCAGAGTACTTGAAAATGTCTGGATATTGCGAGCAAATGGATGTTCACAACAAGGAGTCAACTGTTCGTGAAGCACTGGAATTTGCTGCTTTGCTTCGTCAACCAGCGTCCATCTCCACACACGAAAAAGTTGCGTATGTGAATGAAGTAATTTTTATGCTTGAAATGGATTCTATTGCGGATGCTTTGGTAGGCGATTTGGAACATGGCGTTGGTCTTTCAATGGAAGAACGAAAGAGGTTAACAATTGGTGTTGAACTTGTTTCCAAACCAAAAATTGTTTTCTTGGATGAACCAACAAGGTTGGATTTGCATCAAAGCAAAACAGCGAACGATTATTACCATATTTCATACTAATATTATTAATTTAGTGGACTTGATGCGCAAGCAGCAACAAACATTATTAAGCTTCTTCGAAACCTTACTGCACAGGGATATGCACTGGTAGTAACTATCCACCAACCGTCCTCAATGCTTTTCCGTGAATTTGACCGCCTTCTTCTCCTCGGTCGCGGAGGAAAGACAATCTACTTCGGAGAACTTGGAATAGAATGCAAAACAATGCTTGATTATTTCGAAAGAACTGGAGCAGAAAAATGTGACCCAACCGCAAACCCAGCCGAGTATATTCTAGACTGTATTGGTGCTGGAACGGCAAAGTCCGCCAGCACAATCGACTGGTTCCAAGAATGGAAAAAGTCACCTGAGGCAAACCACGAACTCGAAGCAATCAAAACAATCAAACAGCAAGCCGTCGAATGTGCCGCACACCACACTCAAGAACTCGAGAGATCACGCCATCGTTTGAACCATGATGTGTCGTCTCCGCTGTATTCGACTGGCCTAGTTGTGAATCGGATGCTCCGCGCGTTCTGGCGCGATCCTGCTTACAATGTTGGAAGAATCACGTTTCAGATCGTGATTGCGTTGATGGTTGGGCTTACTTTCTTTCAATGCACGAATACTCCATCTGGAGCCCAGAATAGGATCTTCGCAATTTTCCAGACTTCAACTCTTGGCATTGCCACTATGCAGCTTGTAATTCCCGTTTATATGGACCATCGTGCTGTTGCTTTCCGCGAAAGAAGTCAAGGTGCGTATTCGGCGTCGGCTTTTAGTTTTGCCATCACACTGGCAGAGATTCCATTTTCGGTGTTTGCATCGACTGCTTTCTTTTTGCTGTTTTATTGGACAGTCGGTTTAAATGCCGCAAGTGAAAATGTTTTCTACTTCTTTATTATGTAAGTGCCATAAAATGGTTTTTTTCCTTAGGTGGTTTTTCCTTTTAGTTGACTCATTTAAATTCAGGTTTGCTGCATTCACAATGTTCTGCGTATCTTTTGGACAAATGGTTGCGTCTGCCGTCCCGAATTTGGAAATCGCTGCTGCACTGATTCCAATTCTTTCGTCTATTCTTGCACTGTGAGTTTTTGCTCGCTTATTTTCTCGCACTCTTTGGCTAACACTATAAAAAAAGTTTCTGCGGGGTCACAATCTCTTACGACAACATGCCAACATTCTACAAACGCTGGCTCTACTGGATCGACCCTTACCATTATTTAATTGAAGGACTAATGACAAATGACTTGGGCGGTCAAGCACTTACTTGTGACGCGACATCATTTGTGACTGTTGCCATACCATCAAACGCAACTTGTGGCGCTTACTTTGAGCCTTATTTGTCGACTCCAGGAGTTCCGGGAAGCTTGGTCGATACATCGGCGACTGGAAGCTGTGTGTTTTGCCCAGTTACAGTCGGGGATAATTTGTTTGATTCATTGGGATGGTGGGTTTATTTTTATTCTTAGTTTCAAACTTGATAAATTAACTAACAAAGTCCTGCTCATTTATTTTCAGGTCCTTCGATCACAGATGGAGAAATGTTGGTATCGTGTTAGCGTTTTGGCTTTTTAATGTTTTAATGACATCCGTTTTCACGCGCATATATAAAGTCAAACGTTAATCGTATCTTTTTGCTAATAAAATCGACTTCAAATTATGATTTTCCATTTAATTTTCCATTTTAGTTTTGAAGTAAAAAATGGCAGACAAAAACTTTGTCGTTGTTGTTATACTGTGTGAGTTAATGAATGAGTATACAGCTGGCTTTGTTGTTAGGTTGGCTTAATAACTGTTTTCGTTCACCGTGTCCGAAACAGTGCATTTTCTGTTTGTCCGAACAAAAAAAAAAAAGAACAAAAAAAAACTCCTCGCTCCATCACTCTTCTAAAGACTACTCTCTTAATTTATTCTTTATATTAATTTGTATCATATTGCATCATAGCGTATCGAATCGCACGCAGGATTCGGCAGGGTTATTGAGTTAACTCTCACACGTTTTTGTCACATTTTTCCGAAATCAGATTTTTTTTTTCAAGACCAAAAAAAGGTGAGAGCACACAGAGAATGTGGATGGAGTGAGTGAGTGAGTGGGTGGGGTGTGGGTAGGAACAGGTTTTTGGCGAAATGAGCAACAACAGCACAAACACAAACACACCACCGGCCCCCACGCTGCCGATCAGATCCAATTCATCTTTCCTTTCCCATCCCATCAACCCCATCATCCCATCATCGATGTCAGCTTCTCCGCCATCCCATCACCTACCACCGCTCACCCAGCACCCCCGCATACAAAACGCAACACATTGCGCTGCAAACGCAAACGCAGCATCAAACATAGCAACTATAATCACATTCGCCCTCTTCAGTCTTAGCAGGGTTTTCAGACGCCACCCTGATTCCCATCCCCTCTAAAGTCTTCAAATCCACCATCCAATAATGTCCGAATCAAAACACAAAACGCTCTCTCCCCGTCAACACCAACACCCAAACAGACCAAACTCTAACCAAAATAAATAAAACAAAGAACCACAAATGCCAAAAGCCGCTGCCACGAAAGAATCGCCAGCAAGAAAAGCAAAGGCAACCCGTGCCGTCCCCAAAGCCCGAGCCAAGAAAGACAAGGATGCCCCCAAGAAGGCTCTCTCCGCCTACCTCCTCTTTGCTAATGCAAATAGAGCCCGCATCAGAGCCGACAACCCTGATGCCTCTTTTGGCGAGATCGGAAAAATTCTGGGTGCCGAGTGGAAGGACATCAGCGAGACGGACAAGCAGGTACCGTCACCCTAGTCTACTTTCAATTTTCTTGCTTCTTACATTTTCTCCCTTAATACACTTCGGGTTTTGTCAGAAATATGTTGCCTTGCAGGAAAAAGAAAAAGAAAGATACGCCAAAGACATGAAAAACTACAAGCCTGCTTCCACCGCCCCAGAGGTCGATGATGATGAAGAAGAAGGTGGTGACGATGAATGATGGAAATGAAATCAAAGGTCACTGACTTCTCAAGCGAAAATTTATGGGACTTCTTTTTTTTTTACTTTTCATTTTGTCGTAGTAGTTTGTTTTTGTTTTGTAGTCTTTCTGGGGGCAAGAGTGCATTTGGGAAAACCCGTTTCACTCTTTGTTTTTTCTTTTCTTTTTTGTTGTTTTTGAATAATAAAATTTTGTTGAAAACGATATTTATTCTGTTGAAAATTTTTCGAGAAAAAAAGAACTGAAACTGCGATCAAAAAACTTTCGCTTCCTTTTGGCGTTTTGCAAAATCAATAAACACCTGTTGCAACGTGGTCTGAGAAACGGTGAAGTCAAAGATTCCAAAGTTATTCTTGTTTTTGAGAATTTCAAAAACACTTCCCAGCAACTCGACGGAATGCTCCACTGTATGCTTGTCCACAGGAACTTCAAACGTAAGCGTGCATCCAATTAATTTGCGCGCTTTTGTAGCATAGCCCCTCTTGTCCATTTCACTGGCAAACCACTGTTGTGTTGGCAGACTGTTCAACGCATTGTCAATACGTAACGTGACAATATACCCAGATCCATGTGTGCTCTTGAGATACTGGGCCGTTCCAAGACACCGAAGACTGCCGTTGACAAGAATTCCAATGCGATCGCTCAAAGCATCAACTTCCTCCATGCTATGACTGGTCAGCACAATGGCACAGCGCGTTTTCCATTTCTCGATTGCTGCCCAGATAGTCCGCCGAACTGCCACATCCACGCCAGTCGTTGGCTCGTCGAGGAACAAGAGCTTCGGCGACCCGATGGCAGCAATGGCCAGCATCAGCCGACGCCGGTTTCCGCCACTCAGAGTTTCACTGAACACGTCGGCAGCTGTCTGCTCAGATATTCCGACGGTTTCGAGTGCGGATGCTGCGGCCTCGGCGGGATTTACTACCCCGCGGATCGTGGCGTAGAAGTGAAGGTGTTCGCGCGCCGTAATTTTCGGCCAAAGCGCGTCGTGTTGTGGGCAGTAGCCGATATTTTCAGTCACGAAACGTGGAACCTTTGTAGCTGTGAGAGTGTCTTGAGGATTGCCAGAGAACCGGACGCGTCCGGAAGTAAGATTATCGATGCCTGCGAGTATCTTCATTGTTGTTGATTTTCCGGCGCCATTCGGACTTTTTTTTTTGCTTGGTGAAACCGTAAAACTAATAAATTTAACAAGCTATTTACCCCAAGAATCCGAAACATTCACCCTTTTTGACACTGAACCAAAGATTATCCAGGATTACCAGGTTTTTAGCTCCATATCTTGTAGAAGTGACTAATGATCCAGTCGCAGTTTTCACAATCTTTCCAACACCCTCAATAACAATTTGATTTCTTTCTTCGTCAAATAACTCGTTATTTGCCATACGTGCAAGCAACTCTCGTTCTTGAGAAACCTGTGCATCATTCGGAAAATTAGAGTCATCTTGAGCATCATTGGATTCAAGATTGTATAATGCCTCCTCTGCGTATCTGGTTGCGACTCGTTTACGATACATAAATTCCATAAACGAGATATTATGTTTTTGCAGATGGAATAACAGAGCTGCCACAGATGTATATAGCGCAGATTGTACTAAAAATACGAGCGTGACTGGAAGCATAATATGGGAAAAGGAAAAGTAGTCTTGCACGGTATACGGCGAACCTGATTGAACTGACATGCCAAGTGCCTGAAAATAAAGAGGATGAGATTTTACATAATAATAATTAAAGAAACGGAAATACCGAAAATATTTGAAACAGTCCGAAAGACGGAGCTATCAATGAAAATCCAACGGTGGCCGCGGCAGATATCTCATTATTGTAGATAAATTCAACAATAAAGTACGGAACGAAAACAACAACGGACAGTAATGAGCCACCAATTGTGCCAACCGAAGTAGAACTCTTGAAACAAAACGATATAGAGTACCCAAGCGGAATAACAACAATTCCAAACACAAGCATTGGAATGACAAACAGCCCTATATTCAAGGCTTTGATAAACGTTAACCCAGCTGCAGCCATGATTGAAATACAAATCGCAACTGCCACAAGATAACGAACACCATCAACAAAAGCTGTTGCAAGGAAGAAAGATTTGGGGTGAACCCCTGACAAATATATTTGGCTGATGACGCCAAATTCATTATCCTTCACACGTGATTCTGCAATAGATATGATAGAAAAGGTGAGAGCGTTCGTCAGAAATACTGGTACAATTTGACTTCCAAGATCAATGTATTTGCCTGTGACAATTGTGGCCAAATTTGGAATTATTTTTGGCGTAGAAACATTGAAGCCGGTGAGAGCATTTGCCGAACTAATGATATATGATGAGAGTAACGGGAAGATCGAACTGTCCCTGTTGCTATCCACCAAAACAGCGTAACCAAGATCAATAGATCTATCAGAAAATACAGTTTGAAACTCTTGCAGTGTGCTATTAAAGAAAAAGCCACCTGGATAGTATGGCGCGGATGTCGAATTTAAATTCGCTGTGTCAAGTTGGATAAACTGTTTGATGTCCGATAAGTCTTGAATGAAAAGATGGTTTGGGCCAATGTCAAAAGAAATCTCTGATTCAAGGATTGGATTCAATACAGAATTCAGGCCTGAGCTCGAAGAGTCTGTCATCACAAACCGATCAAAACAGATAAAACGAAAAAACGAAAACGAAAAAACCTTCTGTAATAATAGCAAGATTTAACTTCTCTGTTGCAGATGAAGGATCGAAAATCATCGGAAGCGAGTATACTTTCAGTGGGACAACTATTGATGAGCTGGGCATCTTCGTGACCGGAATTGTTGTTGCAATAACGATCGCAATTGTGACCATCAACACTGGAAACACGATTGCTGAAAATATCGACAAGTATTCGCGGCGTGCATTAAGACGCCGAATTTGCACGACAGCTTGGAAATGTATTCTATTCATTATTTGTGGCTTTGAAGTCGAAAATTTTTGAAAATTTCGCAGTTGAAGTTGGAATGGATTTTGAACAAAGACCTTTGATTTGTCACAATTTTTATTTTTCTGTTTGATTGATCAAGGTTTGATTCTGATGATTAATGATAGGCTTTTGCGATGGAAACTTTTGAAGAATTTAGTAAGCTTTTCAATCAATTTGTGGAAAACTGTAAGTATCTGTTTTTCTTTCATTCGGTTATGACTGTCTGTTGAAAACGAAGAGAAATTGACTGAAAACTTTAAGAAAATCTCGACCAATTGAAAATCAATCAAAAAATCAATCAAAATTCAATCAAAAATCAATCAAAAAAAATCCCGGCTCATCAACTGTTTGTTACAAAAAACTATGGCTAGTAAAGAGTTAAATTACTCGTCTAGTGTGGAGTTTAATTGCTCAAGGCGTTTCAGCTGGAAAAGACAGCTTGTGGGGCTTTTGCGCTGGAATTTCACCCTGAAGGTACTCTGATTTCGTTGTAATGAAAGATTCACAGATTAAATTGATTATAAAAATGGCAGAAACGTGAGCCAGCATTTGTAGCCAATGATCTTATAAGCACATTGTTATTTCTGTTTATTCTTGTGATGCTGAACCGGGGATTGAGCAGCCCAGCCGGAACATGTAAGTTATCTTGTATTTTTTTGCAAACTACTTATAATTCCATGTCCAGCTTCTGCTAATCGACTGCCAACACTTTCTTCGCTTTGCTCGGCTACAAACAATCAAGGATGCATTCCACTTGCTTATGTTTTGCCATCTGCTGGAAACAGTTCGGTTGCTGGGAAATCGGTAGATGCAATTCTTGGGGAACTGTCCCTGCTTCTGCAACAATCAGAGCCACTATTTTCGAGCGATCTTCCGACTCTATCAAACCGAGACGATTTGGCTGTACAGTTCAAAGCAAATTCCGATATCTTCCATGTTGCTCTTGAATTTGGATCTATTAACGAATCCACTTTTGACACTGAGTATTACATTTGGATTCCTGACACTGTCTTAATTTCCGATTTTAATTCTGTCGGATACACTACTGCGCAAGCTTATGTTGATCGCGCGATTCTGAATGCTCAGCGCAATAGATCGGGAGTCCCAAAATTGAAAAGTCCGTTAGATTACTCGGACGATGGGATAAACGGCGTGCGTGTTGTATCGGTTTCCATCACAGCGAAATCAGCTGGGCTCACTCTGGTTTTTTACATGATTCTCATGTTTCAATCTGCAACCGCAAACACAGCTCGCGCTATCGCAAATGATAAGAAGCTTCTCCGTCCCGAGATGGTTCTTATGGGTATGAATGAAACCATTTATATTATTGCTGTGTTGGCGGTCCAAATAGCAGTCTCAGTCCCGATATCATTTATTGTTACAGCTGTCCTCTGTACCTTTGGAAACTTCTTTGAGTATACATCTTGGGTCTTGATATTAGTTATTATCGCGTTTTACACAATACTGGCCACTGTTTTTGGATACTTTCTGACTGTAATATCTTCCGACTCACGAGCAACGACAGGAATGGTTGCAATATCATTCTATCTTGGTTTGGGAATGTTTGGGATCGGTGAAATTCTTGTTTTTGACAAGCCTACGATCTCCAGCACGGTCCAGAACTTGCTTCTTCTGAGTCCTCATGCAGTATTTGGCAGAATTTTAGCTTTGTTGCAGGATCAAGAAGTTCAACTGAATTCTGTAACTTTTACGAACCTCGGAGAGTATCAAAATATTTTGACTGCTTTGGTGATGCTTACTGTGGATATTCCAATATGGTTGGCGATTAGTTTGGGCATTGAAAATATGAAAAGCAGGTCATGGCCAATCAACTTCAAAAGAAAAAGCAATTTAAACACTGACTTTGAACTCGGTGATATTGGGGGTGAAGAAAACATTGAGACAGTTGACTTCTCGGCTATTGATAGTGTTGCTCAAAACTCCATAATAATATCAAAAATTATCAAGATTTTTCCCAAGAGAGAAAAATCCAAATCTACTGGTGGTGCAGCAAGTACTCTTAAAAAATTTATAGTGAACCCTTTCAAATCTGCACCAAAAGCGAAAAATGTCATAGCATTGAAAGGAGTTTCAATGAATTTGCATGCTGGGCAAACGTTAGCATTGCTGGGGTAAGTTTACTAAACTTTTGGATATAACTATATTTAATTTTTGGTGACAGTCACAATGGAAGTGGAAAAACGACAATGCTTTCGATTTTAAACGGGGGATTACGCCAGTCAAGTGGTCAAGTTCTCATAAAGTTACCAACAAATCTTCCGGATGGTTTTATATACTTGGATACTACCAAACCTACTGACTTAAAAACGATGCGTCAAAACTTGGGAGTTTGTCCTCAATTTGATGTCTTGTTTCCTGCATTCACTTGTAAAGAGGTTGGTTGTGGAGTTTTTTTCAGTGAACTAAAAAATAGTGACAGCATTTGATTCTCTACGCGGCCCTTAAAGGAATTACGATTGATTCAGAAAGTCCGCAAAATGCATCAAGCAAATTGCTGGTTTATATTGACACGTTGCTTAATGATGTTGATCTCACAGAAAAGTCAAACGTTCGAGTTAGCGCACTGTCTGGAGGACAGAAAAGAAAACTCAGTCTCGCGATTGCACTTCTTGGAAATCCATCTATCATATTACTTGACGAACCGACTTCTGGCATGGATGTGGCTGCAACTGAAAAAGTATGGAAATTGATTCAGGAAATCAAGAATAATCGCACAATTATCATCACAACTCACAGTATGGAGGAAGCCGACACACTCGGAGATCGAATCGCAATTTTAAATAAAGGACAACTTCAAACTGTTGGAACATCCATGTTTTTGAAGGGAAAGTTTGGTGTCGGTTTCAGACTCATCGTCGATTTAGCTGATGGCAGCTTGTTCAACGAAGTGTTTGAAATCGTCCAAACAGTTTTTCCAAGTGCATCTCTGGAAACTTCTTCGAATACAAGTGGAACAATTTTGTTGGAGAAAGAAAATGGAATGGGCTCTTTGGAATATTCAGCACTATTGTCAAAATTATTTGCTTTATTTCATGCAAAGCTGGAATCAGGTGAACTTGTGAATTTGAAAGCCGTTGGACTTGGTCAAACAACTTTGGAGCAAGTATTTTTAGCTTTGAAGGACCAAGATATATCTGAATAAAATTTGTTAAATCAAGACTCTTTTTCAAATTTTTAAATTTGTTTTGTTAAGTTATCGGTTGTAATTTTTACGTGATCGCCAATAATTGCTGTTGGTTCTGTTGGTAATTGGAAGTTCGTTTCTTTTGTTTTTTGTTTTTTTCAAAATGACGAAGAAAGCAAACGCAAACTCAAATACAAAAAAACAAAGTGTTGATGAAGCACAAGAATTTCTGGATTCTCTGCTACTCGATGATAATCAAACGAAGCAGATTCAGCCAGAAATATCATCACAACTCTCCGCCACTGCCGTTGCAGATTCACCAGTGCTACTCAAGAGCCTCGCATCTCTAACAGCCGGAATTAAAGCCACTAAATTGAAGCTGGATGAACTGAAACACCAGTCAGTGATTTTGTTTTAAATCAGATTTCTTTAGAGACTTTTTGAGTGAACAAACAACTCAGGATTCCTTCCCTCCCAACATCTTTTGGTGTTTCTCTTTTAGAACTCAAGCTCCATTCTCTTTTGTCATACCTTACTAGTTTATCGTTTTTCATTCTGATGAAACTTCAGGGAAAATCGACCGCAAATACGTCACCAACAACACCGTGCATTTCCAAACTCGTCGAATTGCGTGTTGTGCTCGAAAAAATACGTCCAATCGAAGCAAAATTAAAGTACCAAATCGATAAAGTCCTTAAAGCAGCCACTGAATGCGAAAAAGTTACAGCCCATGGTGAAACTCGTGCGCCAATTTCGGAAGTCGATCTTGGGGCCAGTGGAATCCTTGATCCGCTTCAGTTTCGTCCAAACCCAAAAAATTTTGTTGGCGCTGCTGCAGCAGAAAAATCTACTAACGATGCCCCGACTGAACTCGGAGGAGTCTATAGACCTCCACGCATTACTCCGCTCAAATATACTGGCGATATTTCTGCTTCTGCAAAAAAGCCGTCCCTGTCAACTTCGACACGCGATTCTCTCTCGAAGTCTCGGCTATTCCGCGATATGCGTGAAACTTTTGATACGACTCGGCCAGAGCAGGTTACATCGCATGGTACAGGTTATGGAGTGCGCGAAATGCGTGATACACGCGACGAAGAGTTGGAAAAAATTCAAGAGTTTGAGCTCAATAATTACCAACGGTTGGGTGCAACCCGGGATAGAAATAAGCGTGAAAAAGCCGCTATGCGGAGGGCGGCGGGCGGAGGTGGTGGGATTATGGATGAGATGGAAAATTTGGAGACAGATTTTTTGCGGATGGAAGAAGTTGATCGTGCAGTCGGAAAGGATGACAGAGAGAAATATGGTGCAGCGGGAAGTGTGCTTTCAAAAAGAAATGCAAGAGCTGAAGAAATGTTTGGCACTGGAGGAGGTAAAAAGAGAAAGTTTGGTGACGCAGGAGAGTTGGTCACAAAAGCAAGTGGGGAAGGAGGACAACGAAGTGGATACACCCGTGATCTCAGAAAAGCTCGCCAAATGCGCAATAAGGAAAAGAAGAAG
>JADGJH010000101.1:0-30889 GCA_027596945.1 Physocladia obscura
GCAATTTCCGCTTGCATTAAAAACGGCATCATTGCCACGCAGTCCGTTCCAACCGGGGCGCCATTCAACGTTATCTTCATTCATTTTATTACTTAAAAAAAAAAAAAAAACCGTAAATAATACACTCGCTCACGAATATGCATTCACAACAGATTTCCCAGCTTTCTCTCGATTCAAATCCTCTCGTCACAACTCGATCCGCTATTCTGGCTGTCAGGCGATTTGCCGGTTTGTTTGTGTGTGTGACTGCTCTCTACTTGCTGTCTTTTTTAATACTTTTTTCAAATAGAAACAGGAGAAAACCTCGCAGCCACGAAACTTGTTGCCGAGATATCTATTCTTCTCCGTCTGTAAGAATTTTTTTATAGATTTTAATTCTCTGTGTAATAAAGATAAACAGTCCGCAAACGGCTATTGCCACAGCCCAAACAATCTTCACTCGCTTCTACTGTTTACCAAATGCATCGCAATATCCAATTAAGGACGTTGTTCTCGCATCTGTTTTTCTTGCCGCAAAAGTCGAAGAATGCGCTCGAAACATTAAAGACATTGTCAATGTGTATTTTGCAATTCAAATATTTAATGCGTCTCCAAACAAGCAAGACGCATGTTTCACTGATATTCCGTATGATACTTATAATGAATACAAGGATGCTATAATAAACACTGAGATAGCTATCCTTGCACGACTGGGGTTTAATGTGAATGTGCAGCATCCGCATGGGTTCATGGTAAATTATCTGCAAAGTCTTGGCCTTGCATCCATCGAAAAGAAGGAATTTGCACAATTTTGTTGGAACTGCTTGAACGACATGTGAGTTTATTAATATTATTTTTGAGCTGATGGTTTCAAAACAGAGGCAGGACTGAAATAATGGTGTATTTTCAACCAAATGTAATTGCGTGCGCCGTAATATATTATGCAGCAAAAAAGTATAAATTAGCCCTGCCAGTTGTGCCGCCTTGGTGGGAGCTGTTTGATGCCACGTTGGAAGATATTGAAATATTATGCCAACACTTGAATGCTCTCTACCTCAAGGATAAACAATAAAATTGATGTTTTTAATATTATTACTTTTTTATTTTTTATTTTTCGTCTTCCCATTTTGTTTAGCGTTTGTTTTTTCTTGCGCCCTTGACAGGTTTTTTAGTGGAGTGCACTCCAAACTTCTTCTGCTGAGCAATATGAGAAACTGCCTTTGATGCAATCAGATTGCCCTCCGTATTTACGTTTTTGTTAACTTTCTCAACGGCTTTCATCATTTTTGCGCGTTCAACTGCTGGGTTGGCAGACACATCGTCAAACTTTCTCTTAGGACGGGCAAACTTGACGTTTTCCTCGCCTTGGGCCTTCTTGTCGAATCTACCGATGGAGGCCGTTGCGGTGCGCGCGTCGGTAATCTGGGCCTTGAGGTGCAGACGACGGGCTTCGCGGGGCGTGAGGCCGGCGGCGGGGCTCTCGAGGCGGTTGCGGCGGTTCTGGGCGGCGTTTTTGGCCACGCGTGCCGATTTCTCGCGCGCCGCAACGGAGAACGCGTCGTCGGCGTCGTTGCCGTTCGTGCTTGTTTGTGCCGCTGCGCTCGTGTTCTTAACCTCCACCAGCCAGTCGCTAGGCACGACCGAGCGGTCCGCACGCTCGTCGAAGCCGTACCGCACCTTCAGCCGCCCAGTCGTCTCATCAAACTCCCGCCGCGTCTTCTTCTTTTTCGTGATGCCCTTGAGCTTGGCAAACTGCTCCCATCGCGTTGAGCTCGCATTCACGCTCGGAGCTGGCAGTGCGCGCGGAAGTCGCGTCGTTGGCACCGGAAGCTGCGCGAGTACCGCACCTCCCTCCTTCGAGTCGCCAACTATGGGAAGCGCAAATACCACATCAAACAACGCTTGTGTGCTGGCCCGTGTCCGTTCTCGCAACAGATCGTCAAGTTCTACGTTCGACAGCCGCCGCATGTCTACTGCCTGAACATCAAACACTGCCAAACTGCCCGAGTCAATGTCCATTTGCCTTTTCTGCAGATAAAAAAAAGAAAAAAAAAGCAAAAACTGTAGAAAAAAAAAACAAACGAACACAGCGAATCAACTTCAAATAATTTTTCGAAACTTTTATTAAAATTGAAACCCTTTGCATTACTTATTTTGAAATTTTCTTTGAAGTTCATGATTATAGCTGAGCCCAATAAAGTGAAATGGAATCTTTTTCTCAAGCTTTCTTAAAATATCATTGAAGTCTTTAAAGTTTTAATCTCACGCTTATTGGATATGTGTTGAAATAAGAAAGTGATTTTCCAAAGTTGGAACGCGGCAGTGACAGTGACACTAACAAATGGCACAGACTTGCGTAAACTACTGAAATTATTTTTTCAATCTAAAAAGGGAATGAGCTTGCAATCAACAAAGTCTACATTGAAATTCACGTTTGCGCTCTTTCAAAACTTTGAATCGTTTCATTAGCTTTGACTTTAAGTTTTATGGTAGTAATGTTGTTGGGATAATAATAACAACGTAAAGTGACCTTGTCCGTGGCAGAGACAGATTTTTTCTTTTACTTGCCTTAAAGTTAATACTCTGAACAAATAGATTTTCCTTTTTTCAAGAAACGAACAAACAAAAAAAAAAAAAGGCAAACTTCCATGCCTCCATCAAACTCAGAACACCCAAAAGTTTAAAATCTTGCCGCAATCAATACCTTTGCCCTCCTCCTCCGCCATATGCTCCACTATCTTGCGAAACCGGTGGCCGCCCTCCATACGGACTCTGAGATGCTTTTGGCGGTGGCGGCGGAAGTGAATTTGCAGGCCTCGAAGGCGGTGGTCCACCTGCATAATTGTTTGCCACTGACGACGGTGGAAGACCAGCAGGCAATGATCCATTGCTATATCCACCTGCATAATTATTTGCTGCTGGCGGGGGACCAGCAGGCCGAGGGCCACCAGTTGCAGCAGTAGCAGAGTTATTCCACTGGTGTCCTTGAGGCGATGATGCTGATACCGATGTTGATGCTTGCGGTCCGCCACGAATTCCGCCATAAGGATTCAATGAAGACGGTGGTGGTGGCGTAAAGGCTCCAAATGATCCGGATTCGGCGACTGGTGGAGGTGCAGTCGCGGCTGCTCTGTAAATATTCGAAGTGGCTGATGATGCTGATGCTGTCCCTGGCGGGGGCGGTGGTAGTGCAGAGCTGCCTCCATATGAACCTGAAACTGCTGCGGCCGGCGGCGGGGGCGGAAACGATGCTCGTGCTGGAAGTGGTCCTGGAAATGATTGTGGCGATGGAGTCCCTGCATACAAATTATTTCCCGAGAATCCAGTAGAAAGTCCCGCAGATTGTGAGGATTGAGTGGCCTGAATTTTGTCTAAATGCAATTGATTTAGCGTGTCCACAACTCTCTTTACACCAATAATCCATGTTGAAGTTACACTAAAGCGTGTTGTCATTAATTCAACTTGAGTTTTATGGGCTGTTGCATGATCTCCATTTTCGGCAGCTGAAAATAATAACTTTAAGGAAAATACAAAACTATATTATAAAAAAACTTACATTTGACAAGGATTTTTAACTTTACCAACACATCTTCTTGTATTTCAGAATTATTGATTGCATCAAACAAATTTCCGACTTTTCGTTCAGTATCTTCCCACTCACGCCGTTGCAAAGGCTGTGTTTTGCTCTCTTTACACAAAGCCATCAATTTATCTAATCCTTTAACAATTGACTCCAAATTCTCTGGCTTGATGTGTGAACGATCACCAGAAGCTAATTGACAAAAGATATATAAATCAACAAATGTATATGTATATACGACTTACGGAAACGATTTGATGCACTCGGTTCCTGAGATTGCTGCGGTGGAACTGAACTGCTCACTGACGGTGCCGGAACACCACCAGAATGTGAGTGATTTGCTGCCATCTGGTTTCCAGGTTGCGGAGACACATATTGCATTCCGTTTGACACACTGCGGCTGGCAACAGGCGGTGGAGGAGCAAACCCTGTTGTTGCTGATGATGGCGGCAAACCTGAACTGGATTGACTTGGAGTTGCGTAAGGATTAGCTCCGTATTGTCCCGTGGCAGTTGGAGGTAAAGGGGGCGCAAAAGTGCTTTGATTATACTGCTGCTGTGTGCTGGCTCCAGAAACAGGCGGCGGTGGCGGCGGTGCGAATGCATTAGCACGTCCTGGTGGTTGGGAATAGGCGGGGTAACCTAGTTGTCCTAAATCATCCACTTGAAATACTAATAGAGAATATATATTACTCACTAGACTGTTGCCCAAACGTTGATTGTGGCGCGACAGAATTGTTGAAGCCAGAATTATAATTGTTTATATATTGGTTTCCAGGGTTACTTGGAAATCTGTTTACATTCTGTGGAACCGCTGGCAATGGGTTGTTATAATGATTCTGTTCGAATCCAAATCCAGCAGATTGGTTATAAGAGTTGTTATTGTAAACAGGGACCAATGGTACTGGTGCCTTGGCAATATCCTGAAACTCAAACGGAAACTTGGGCTGACGCGAGGACCGTACAGCAGAACGAACGAGACCGCTATTGTAAAGTCGATCTCTCAAAATATCAACAGCTAAACTGTCAACTTTTGGCGCTTGGAATCCTTCAGGTACAAGCTGGAGAATTTCCCAAGCAGCTGAAACAAGTCCTTGAGAGGCCGCAACTTGAGCATACTCAATATATCGCGCATACAAAGTCTCAAGTGAATATTGCTGCTCAGAGGCTCCAACCTCCAATTCATGATCAACAAACTCGATTGCGTGGCGGAAAACTTGAACCTTTTCAATGAGACTCTGAAGAGCCAAAACATGGGATGATTGTCGTGACACAAGTATGCTTTTGGCATGCTTGGATGCTTTAAGCAGCTTTTCTTCCTCCGCCTCACGTTGTGCCCAAATGTGCAATACTTTACTCAAATCTCCGGCCACCAAATAACAAAGTACAGCAGCAAACTTTTTTTCGTCTTTCGATTTCCAATCTGTAGTTTTGAGTCCGATTGAAGATGGTGGTCCCAGTGCGACGAGCTCGAGTCGTTTGCCAAGAGTGCTAAAAAGCGCGGGCAAGTCTTCTGTTTTTCCATAAGTGCAAATCAGCGCAAGCAAATCCTTCCAGTCAGCTTCAGGTCCATCAATCTGAGCATTATCGACGATATCGAACAAATCGCCTTGCACAACATTATGAAGCACACGAATGTATGGCTTTTCGGCACGTGTGCGTTTGAAATATTCCTGTTGCGCAAAAGATAGAAGCTCTTGGCCACCACATACAGCAAACATCAACGCGTCAGCGAGCCTATTTGCCCCAAAGCAAATGCGAACTGCAGTTTCAAAGTTTCCAACTACAAGCGCTTTTGTAATCAACGCATCTGTATCTGCAGATTCGCTTGGTAAATTTGAATATAGTTTGAATGGTGTCGGGACAGGAATATCCTTAATTGGAAGTTGCTTGTTTTGGGCAGCAATTACAGCGAATTCGTCGTCAGCTGTTGTCACATCACCTAAAATAGACGTGTTTCCACCACTAATGTCTTCATTGAAGTCCTCTGGCACCGCTAATTCTTGCTCTTCAGGTTCCGTCGAAACTAATAATTTCTTCAACAATGCAGCAAGCTTTTCGGTGCCAGCAATTCCACTATCGTTTTCCTTGCTGCCGTTAAATCCAAGAAACTGCAAAACTTGCTCGCGACTTCCCATTTCAAACATTATTCCCAAAAACCGCCAAACGTCACGATCCTTTTCTCCAATCACATTTATCGAATCTGGAGTAGACATTCGCGCACAATATGCAATCAACTCATCAAACGGAGCCTGTGCGGTCGGTAAAGTTGAATTCACTCGCTCAAGTTCAGCTGCACGTGACACAAAAGCAGGTTCAGACACAACATTACGTATCGACACTCGTTTTCGTGTCGTTCCATCAGCAAGCTTCACATTGGTAAACGACACCAGTCTTGATCCGAATCCCCATGACGAACCAATAGGTCGTCGCAACCATTTTGGCGGATACGGAAGCGTGAATTTATGGTCGCTATAATGCGATGATTGATGTTGTGCAGGGAGTGCCCCGAATCCACCTCCAGTGATGAACGCATGCGGATCTTGCGCAAGTGCGTCTTTGGTGGCGGCTGCAACTGCTGCATCTTCAGTAGCGTTGGCGTCTGATGAAATTCCTTGCAGCGAATGTACGCTGACTTTCGCATCAAACCCGGCAACAGCAATCAGATCTGGGTTTTTTGCACACCACGATGCTTCAAAAGACCAATTGGAACTAATATGAAGGTCTCCAACTACCGTCCCGTTAGGACCACTGTTTGGATTCCAAACTATTGTGCGATTGTCTTTGCCGCAAGAGAGAAGCAAGTCACTGTCTTTTGGACACCAAGCGAGGTTTAGAATTCCCTTGTTGTGACCAGTGAGTACTTTCTCGGGAGCACGAGAGTTACGGAGATCCCACATTAAGATTACGGGAGACGTATCATCATCACTGGCAGTCGCAATTTGGGTTGGCTTATATATTTGAGAGAGCAGATGTGTTAAAGATTTTATTGTTGAAATACCAAAAGTGAAATACCGAGTCTGGATTCCAGGCAATACTACTAATTTGCCGTCGACCTCCCGGGTGTGAAAAAGCTGCTATTTCGTTTCTGTTTCTGAGGTCCCAAATGACAGTGTTGCCATTGTTTGAGGCTGAAGCCAAGATATAATGATACATGCGGTTCCACGCGACGGCAGTTACATCATCAAGACGGATCGAGCGATTGCCAGGCGAGTATGGTTTTGTTGGGTTTGTCAGGTCCCAGACAAACAGCTTTCGATTGAATAAAGCCAGTGAATAAAATAGGACGTGGAATAACAACAGAAATTGATGTGTGTTCCTTTACCTCGCCATCAGTAGCACCGGATGCAAGAAACTTTGAGTCAACAGTGTTAAAATCAACACCACGGACAGGCCCTTTGTGTTTGAACGGCTTGAAGACATAGGGATCTAACGAGGTGTTATTTGCCGCGTTGTCAAGAATAATTCGCGGGTCCCACACCGCAAGCTCGCCATTCTCAAGCCCACCAGCAATTACACCAAGTGGACGTTTGATTAAATCGGGTGCAATACCCCACGCAATACGGTTAAATCTTTTGTATTGGTAAATTAGGGATTAGTGAGATGGGTTTGACGTGTTACGTCCCATCAAGCTGAAAAGCAACCGAACCAAACCTTGCGGGAGCGGCAACAGAGCCAAGAGTTCGGAAAATACGCTCGTTAGATTGTGAGACAGATGTCGGAGGGGAAACGTTGGTTGAGTTTGAATTTGAGTTTGTGTTGGCCAGCGGATCAACAATATCGAGAGTTGTTGCCGTGGAAAACGACGCATCAAGCGCTCCTGCCACCGTTGCCGTCGCAAGCAGTGCCGTTGATTCACGCGAAAGAACAGGCGCCCACGCAACAACTGCGGTGCGGTCTGAGTGTGAAATTAGCATTTCTTTTTGTGAAAATTTCCCTTCCTCTTCTTCCACATGGTGGAACTTTGGTCTGTGTTGGAATTGCAATTAATTCGGCCATGTTTATTAGATACTGACAGTAGAGAGGATGTGCAAGAAATCTATTTTCAAATCTCCTAACTTTCTGCGGATGCCACCAGTATCGTTTTGCCTCTTCGAGAATTGTCACTAAAAAAAAGTGGATAAACAAGAGGAAAATATCTACCTATATATACATATATATACTATTATGCCAAACGAACGAGCACAGAAAATAAGTATGAATTACTCTGATGCATCTTCCCTTAACTTTTATTTGATTTATTTTTGTCAGTCACGCAAGAACTTCTTCGCAAACGTGCTGAACACAACGATGGTGAACTGTCAACACTGAAAGAAATTGCATTGCATCAATTTGACATTGAAAAAATTGAGAACCTTGATCTTTATTGCCGTCATCTTGAGATACTGTATCTCCAAAATAACCAGATAAATAGAATCGGTGAAAAATCTTGACATGTTGCAACGAATCTTTAATTCATTGTTTTTAGAAAACCTTCACAAACTAAAGGAACTCTGTTATCTTAATCTTGCTTTGAACAATATTACAAAAATTGAGAATTTGGAAAGATGTGAATCTCTCAGCAAACTTGATTTGACAGTCAATTTCGTGTCCAACCCTCTCGATTTGGAAAGCTTGAGAGGCAATGTCATGCTAAAAGAACTGTGAGAATATTAACACATTGAATAGAAAAAATTAATGATAGTTTTGACATTTTACTAGTTTCCTTGTCGGAAATCCTATCACACAAGTAGAAGGCTATAGAGAGTTTGCAATTATAACCCTTCCACAACTGAAGGTAAAATAATTTGTAAATCATAAGCTTTTTTAATTCATAGCAGGTACTTGATGGAAAAGAAATCGACAAGTCAGAGAGAATTAAGGCTGCACAAATTTATAACACCATCCATACACGCCTTATAAAGGAACGGCAAATCCACGAAAACGACACAAAATCAAAAAACAACGATAATACTAATCCCGGTATTCTTATGGAAGCGTCAGCAGAATCTCAGTGAAGTACAAAAAGGAATTTAAAATATTTAAACTGAATTAAACGAAATGACAAGGTTTGATTTACAAAAAATAAAAGAAGATTTCAAGACAAAACCAGTACCGTATACTCCTGAAACACGCCGCCAAACTGCACGTGAAATTGAACAGATGAACGGGCCCATTCCAGAGGACAATACAAAGCCAAAGCCTCAAAAACAAGCTGACACGGCAATTCGTCGTGGATCTGACGGCCGAATTTTGCAACGTAATGAAGGAAAATGGCTATTTAAAGTCAACTCAATACCGCAACAAGCTATATTAGTGGATATCGAGATTTCAAAATTTCTTGATTCCAGTTTCATCAATGTTCAAGTGGAGACAAAGTTTGTGCAGGTTGTCATTAAAAACAAAGTGCTCACTGTGGTATTTGATGATGAAGTTCGTCCCGATACTGCTGTTTGTGAACGTAGCAAAATTTCTGGAAAACTACTGGTTACCGTAATTCGAGCAGATGCGCCGGAAAGGCTGGACGTTGAAACAATTTTGAATACACAGAAAAATATCAAATCTGTTAAATCATTCAAAATTAAGGAGAAAAAATTTGGCTTGGAGCGAAGTAAAAGAAATGAGAGATTGTTTGGAATTGATTCCCCTGAACTCCAGCATATTGTTGACAGAAAACACATTGTTAGTACAGTAGCAACAATGGATATCAAAGATGATTTTAAAGATGACCCTGATGTTCCCCCACTTTGTTAAATAAAAATATAGTTTTTGTCTCTTTTTCTTTTTATCTCTGAATTTGTCAAAATGGAGGAAAACAGTGCAGATGCGCATTCCCAAGAAAATCAAGATGCTGATTTCTTTCTTTGCGAAACAGAGTTTCAAACAACTTTGGATAATGTTTCAAATAATCCCGATCTCGAAAAGTACAATCTTTTTTGAATACATGAAAATAATTTATATATTTTACCCCAAGATTCAAGGCAGAATATGAAAAAATGCATAAGGCTGTTCTCCGATCCCGCCACCACACCATGGTTTTGACAAGACAGCATCAAGAGTTCGATAAAGAGTATAAAGCTAATGCCGTGATTGTCGAGGAAAGCTCGCGTTTAGTTGCTGGAGACACCAATATTATCAAGCAACTCAAAGAAAAAATTTCCACTGCTGTCGAACTTATTGACACAACAAATAAGGTATAAAAAAAAATATGAAATAAAAATAATACCTTTCCGGTCTTTTTTCGCTGTTGCTAATTTTAATTAGAATGAAGAAAATTTGCGTGAAGAACTTCGTCAACTTCGTCTTGACATAAACTCTTTATCTGCGCAGTTGAAGCAAGGTGTCGGCCTTAGTGCAAACCAAGAACGCACACTTAATGAACTAATTGCCAGCAAGGATACCCTTACTCGTGAACTTGAATCCGAATTTGACAAAATTGTGGCATTAAGAAATTCAATCACAGAAGTCACTGACAAAATTCGTATCACCGATCAACTCAAAAGTTAGTCGCCACTTGTATTTTTAAACAATCACCAATAATACTCGTAAAAAGGTGATACGGAACATCATATTTACAATTTAAAGGAACGTAATGCCGAGAAAAGGGCCGAAATTGATTCTGAAACTCGCAATAAGGAGCGTCTCGAACGTGACTTGCGTGAGCTACGAATAGTTGTGGCAGTCAAATCGCAAGATGTACGTGTGAAACAAGACGCAGTGAAGCGGGCAACCGAAGATATCAGTATTCTGGAGTCTCAGATTCGTACCCAAAGGCAAATGCTTGACAAGCTTGCCAAGGCACGTGACGGATTGATTGCACGTACAGCAAAGCTTCGCAATGAATGTGGAGAACAAATTGGATTGACGGCTCAAATCGTTCGTGAGAATGAAGAACTTGTGAAAGAATTGAAAGAACGTGAGGCGAAACTGCACAAGAACCGTGTGGAAGTAAAAAAAGTGAACAAAATGAAAGAGACATTGGTGAAAAAGAACAAATTACTGGAAGACCAAAAAGTCGAAGCTGAAATCGAAAGAAAATCGTTACGTGCCGAAAGTCAAGCAAAACTGATTGAAATCGACAAAACAAAACGAAGTATTGATAACACGAAAAAAAATGTCGATGATTTGGTTCGTGAACACGACATCCTAGAGAATAATCGACTGAAATCACAAGACGAAACATCAAAAAATGTTGATGCTACAGTGTTATTACGTCAAAATTGCCGCAACATTGAAGTTGAACTTGGTCGTGAAAACAAAGATATTGCGCACCAACTTACAGAAATCAAGCATCTTGAAGAAGAACGAGACAGGTGCATAAAAGAGGCAGAAAGATTGCAAACTCTTTGTGTTGACGGAATGCAAAAAATAAAGCAAAAGGAAACAGAAATATTTGAATTTAAGCGCAAAATGATTCAATCAGAAACAAAGTTGAAGCACAAGCAAAATCTGTATGAGGCAGTTCAAAGCGATAGAAATCTGCACGCGAAGCACCTTATTGAATCACAATCTGAAATTTCGGAAATGAAGCGCAGGCTTAAAGTGATGAATTACCAAATCAACGGCTATAAACAAGACTTGACTGCAAAATACGAATCTTTGGCGAAAGAAGAAACTGAAAACTCGAAGCTTTCCAAAGATATTGAAATCATCAGTGATGAAGTAAAAACTCTGAAAAACCAGAATGAACTTGCACAAGCATATATTCGTAGCCAACTTGCAGAAGAAATGAAACTTAATCAATTCGTGAAAGATGCTGATTTGGAACGAATGCGCCAAGAAAATGCCCTGCAAGTTCTCATAAGTGAAAGAGACAACTTAAGTGCACAATTGATTCGACAAAACGAAGAGCTCGCTAAGGCTTACCATAAAATTAAAACACAACAATCTTCATTAATTCGCTCCGAAATTTATTATAAAGATAAATTGAAGTGAGTTTAAATCAGACTTCCATCGTATTTCCCTTCTTGAAATAAAAATTAACACGTGAATAAATAAATATTCAGGGAGGTACAGACATTGACAACAATACTTCGACAAATGCGTCAGCAAGAAGAAAGTATAAATAATGAAATTGCTGACATGGAGCCCAACAAGAAGCTAATTCGCAAACTGGCAATTGATATCACTCGGGAAAAAACACGAATCAAAGCACTCGAAGATGAACTTGAAAATCCTATAAATGTGCACAGATGGCGTAAACTGGAAGGAAGCAATCCCAAAGCATATGAAATGATACAATTGCTACACACACTCCAAAAGAATTTGATAGCAAAGACAAATGAAACAAAAGACAAAGAGTTGTTGATTCAAAACAAGGAACAATTGTACTTGCATTTGAAAAGTGTCCTCGCAAAACAAGTTGGACCAGAAGCTATTGAACAAGTGGAAGAATTTCAGAAAATATTGAAGCAAAAAAAGATACAGCTTAAGCACATGAATGTAGAACTGAATATGTATCACGCTCAAGTGCGTGAATACAAGCATGGTTTAGGCGGATTGAACAGATCCTTGAAGCAAGTCAAAGACGATTATTTTGCCTTGAAAATAAGTGGTAAGTTTCTGCCAAGACTGCCAAGCAAAATTTCACTTCAACTCCCGCCGATTTCAATGTCAAGAAATTCTGTTGTTGCTATTGCTGCAGGGAATGATACAAATGTGCACACAGAGAAAACAACTAATACAATTTCATTTGTTGGCGATGTATCTGGATCAAGTCACATTGTTGATGATGACTCAATTATAGAATCTGAAGAAAACCCAGAAGATCAAACAACAACCTTCATATCCTGATTTTTTTTTATTGAAAAGACATGTGCCGAATGGACACCAAAAAGCTATCCCAATACCCACAAATAGATTTGTCCCTGAGCCTAAACCTGGGCTGGGCGTGGACCTCCACGGCCAACTCCTCCGCGCTAAAAAATACAGTCAGATTTTTAAAAAAAATAAAGGTTTATGACTAACGAATTCTGGGCGAAAGTCACCAGCAGCACCTTCCTTCTTCTCGCCGTCATCACGACGACGGTAACCATCACCGCCATCACGACGCTCGTTACGCGGGCGCTCCTCACGTCCTGGGCGAACACCTGGCGCTTTTGCAGTCTTGATGTGAGTGCGTGGAACGATTTCGGTTGGCAGGTGGAGAAACTTGCGGAGGTATTCAATTCCAGCATCGTTCAAAAAGTAGTAGTAGTATTGCCACGAGAACTGAACGTGCACAAGACCACGAGACTCGAGGGACTGGAGGGCCTTAATAACGTGCAAATTTGGAACATCAACTTCATTGTGTTTTGGGAGGTTGTAGTCCTTCTTCGCAACAAGAACGCCCTCTTGGAAGAGTTGCCTGATAAACAAAATCAGTCGATTTCTTCCTTCATATCGTTCGGATTCGATGGATGTTTGCGGAGAATGATGAAATTCGAAAGAGGTGATTTGATATATGGGTTGGCTGAATCATCGAGGCCCCAGCGGGAGTTACAAACTTCCCAACTCGATCTTCAGCCCGCAAAACCCAAATAAACTAAATTCCAAAATACTTACTGGTAGATTTTCTTGCGGTTCTCGGTTGGAATCAACATCTAAAACAACATGAAAGCAATAAGAAATAGATCTCAATATAGGAAGTAAGTCACGAATTAAGTCAGGGAAGCAGTCCGATCCCACAAATGAAGTGGATATTATTCGGCCTAATAGTTTCTAAACTAAGAAGATGGTATGCTGGAGGGCCAGATGGTGCCTTGTATAGGGATGGATTCGAGAAACGGCTGTTCACCTTGAATTTGAGTGAAAAGAGAAATTGAAAAAATTGAATATTCCTTTGACAGCAATATTCCAAGCGGCAACTGTCTTGCTGCAATTATTTCATAAAAGATTCAAAACATAAACCGTCATTACGCAGGAGTATTTTAATCTCCTTCTCCACATCATTGTTTATAAGTTTTCAAAATCTCATCCACTGCTTCCTCAACATTATCAACAAGCAGATTTGCTTCATGTTTCCCACCCTCATAAACTCCTGTTTTAACCAGCACGCTTGTCCATCCCGCCCGATTTGCGCCTTCAATGTCAGATTCAGGATTGTCACCAATTCCAAAATATAGACGACCGGAGTCTTGTAATGCATCAGCTCCGTACAATTCAGCTGCATAAGTGTCAATTGCATGTTTTGCAAAATCGTATGTAGGCTTATGTGGTTTACCGTACATGGTATATTTAAGTTTGCTCCCACCGGAGAGCCTCTACTCACAACAGATCGTGTGTTATTGAAAAATTGTAAATATATCAGGACTAAATGGGTAAAAATATCAAAAGATTCTCTTTTCATGAAATACCGAGTAAACACCCTCCAGAGCGTGTAAAAATGATCCTTGAGCAAAACGAGTTAACGGCAAATTGTTACTCCAAACGAAATCGCCATTTGAAAAATAAATAGGTAGCTGCTGACCGATGTAATGCCGTCTTCGATGAGTATGATGTTTCGGCTCTGTTCAAATATAAACTCCACTTGAAAAACTAACATTAATAACCACGACAAACCCACAACATGTCGCAAATCGCCGCCCGTTCTCAAAAGATCACAAACAATTTGAATATCTCTGCCCCAGTCTTCTGAGTCATGAAAAGACAAAATAGCGCCAACTTTTCGATCGATGTTTGTTGGTTCATAATTATTGACAGAGTGTTTGAAGGGCCAAACTTCAGGGCAAACAGCAAGAATTTCGCCAGAAAGGATTGGATATTTAAAGCCATATTCCAGCGCTGCTTTTTTACAGCTGTCCTTTCCGATAATCAAAACAGATTCTGTTTCAGTTTGCGAGTATTTTTTTGCAAGATGCGCCATTGGCGTGTGCGATAAAATCATCTTGCGAATAACCAGCAGATTAGAATACTATTGAGATAAAAGACTAAATATTGGCAATGTTTGAGAGCAAAACCTGAGATGACTTGATTTCTGTGTGCAGCTTCTCGCTCAGCTCCCGAGCCTTGTTCTATGAAGAAACAAGTGTTATTGTTTAATCAAGGGAGTCACTTGAAGTAGCAGACGATATGGGTATTGGTTTCAGTTTTGAAACCAACCACTTCAGTTGTTCCACCACCATTAGTCAGCAATACGAATGGAACTTTTGCTGCCTTTACTCTCTGGATAGCTCGAACACCTTCTGGCAGCACAAATTTTCCTTTGATCAGAACTCCATCAATGTCAAACGCAATTCCAATACGATTCATCAAGGATCGTCAGCAGTTCGAAGAAAAATATTGGGAAAAATCTGTGTTAACACTGTGGTGACATTGACGACGTTCCTCAACTCACTCTTCTGGAATACTTCTCTGCTCTCACCAAGATATAATGAAAAAAACCCTAAGTGCGTGTAACTGTTTGTGGGGGGATTTTTTGTAACTCTCTTACTTTAAATGCGAAACAAGCATTGAAATTTTAAGTATAAATGATTAATGCAAGGAGATATAATTACTGCTTGTGTTTGGATTTATAATTATTGTTTCGTGTGCTAGGTTTTGTGAAATAGCAGGCTTGACTGAAGGTTCCACCTGAAAAAATGACCAAAAAAATCAGGAGACCAGCAAGTGCACCACCAGCAGATAATAGCAGAAGAGTGGAGATCGAGAGTGTATCGGAGGCACAAACAACACTGGAGGCAGTGCGTGAAAAGGCGCGCGCCAATGCGGCCGAAATCAAAAATCGTGGCAGGCTCAATCCTCAGTTTTACTACTTTGAAGCCAAATCTGGTGAAATGATCACCAACTCCAGTGTATCTCTCAGCGACAATGCTTTAAAGAAATACTTCACAGTGGCTGCCGATATGCTCGTCTTCAACGCGTCACTGACGCATGTTTTAATGATTTTTCGATGTCCGCATAATAAACAGGACGGCCATAAGTGTGCAGACAATATACTGGATGAAAGCTCCTTCCAGTATAAGGGATGTTTGGCTACTCCCGGTGGGTTTTTTGACGCTGTCCATGATTACGATGGCAATACCCCAGACTTCCGCAAATCGGCTGTCAGAGAATTGAACGAAGAATGTAATAACTTGCTGGATGGTAGTCAAGCCCCGTCTCATGATGCTGTTGTTTACATTGGCTCAGAATTCAACAATTTTCGTGACATTCGTTGGTTCACGTCCATCAATTACGTTCCAACTCTTGCCACTCAGTATGCAACTGCACTACCATCTTGCAGCCGATTATATGCTTTGGAACCTTTCACTGCTCGACAACGCGCCGCAGCTATTTCTGCCTTACCACCTGTGAAGGGCACAGACGACGCTTGCGGAAATGCATATTGGATTGATGTGCGCATCATAGAATTTGTTTACAATAACAATAAGAAGCTGTTTAATTCATTTGACAAGGAATTCAATGAGGTGGCGTTTCAAAGTTTTGTACGATCAAACTTTCTTCTCAACAGCGAAGGTTTGCCACGTAACAAACTCAAGAGCGAAAACAAACTTCTGCACAATTTACCTGAAAAGAAGTTTGTGGTCAACTTTGAACCAAATCAAGACTATCAATTTTCTGATTTTGCGTTTGACCACGTCAAAAATATCATTAAAGCTCAGGAAGTGTTGAAAACAAATTTTTTTACTTCACGTGCCTCTTTTAATCTGTATAATTGGATACCGAAGTTTAAAGTTAAAAAGAGGCATGTTCTTTTTTACGTTGCTGCATTCAAATATTCACTTATTTTTACAGATTAAGATTTTGGAATGATGTTAAAACCGCTGTTAAGGGTGGAAATTGAGACTATGGATGTTTTGCTCAAAAGCTCTTCCTCGATATGCCCAATATCTCCATGTTATCACGTATATCCTCATGTTTTTGCTTTAACTAATTTTGTCAGTGATTCTCATGAATGAAAAACTTTGTCTCCATAGTGGAAGTGCCCAAGTTGAAAACTTAAAACAAAAATTAAAACAAAAAAAAATAATTCGAAACAAACTTTTCTTGTTATACGTTGTTTTTAATAGTCTGAAAATAAAGTACGAAGAAGAAGAATAATGAATAAAATGAGATTGATGTCGAACTGCAGAGGAAAAGAGAATTTTCTGTCTATTTAAAAACATGTCTGCCACAACTCAGTTTGGTTTGTTTCCTTGCTGGGCTACACGTAATTTCAAATAAGGGTAAAATAAGCGTAAAATAAGGGTATTTTTAATAGTATTTTAAGCACTTTTAACTTGAGGGCACTTTGGAATATCCTAAAGTGCCCCCTTCCCCCTTTTTTTACCTGTTTTCTTTTTTTCTTATTTTTCAGCCAAATAGGAAAATCAAACCTGTCTTCAGAAATCAACTGGAGGTAAAAAAACATGCAAAACTTAGTCATCCATTGAGAGTGCCAAGAAGAATAGCAGCAGTGTAAATTATCAACAGTTCTGGTTATTGTCGTTATCATACTTTTTCAGAGTATTTACCAGCATGTCCGTGTTATTCTTCTGCAATAATGCTATTTTCCTGTTGCAAAAAAATGTTTTTTTGTCCACCATTTTTGATACCTTAGTTTCAGCAATAGCTTTTTTTTTTTTCGTGACATTTACAGACCATTAAGACAAAATAAACATTACAGATAGGAAAAACGGCATTAGGGCTTTGGAATTCTATACATAAAGTAGTTTTTAAATTAGACTCAGAGCAATATTCTATACAAAGAATAACATTGATATTCTCTGGAAATAGTATGATAAATACATATGAATTTACAGATTTCATATCATACATTAATAGACTTCAAAAAGACCTTACAGCAGACCAATTGTTTGACAGAGAAAAGATATAGTGGAATTGATATCAACCAAGGTCCTATTTATGCCAAATTTTCAAAAGTCTGTTCTCTCTGATACTTTCTGGCATTCTCTGGCTGCCTCAAAACACTGAAAGATAGAGAGCACACATGAAAGTGAGAGAGATATTGAGATTGCACTTGTGTCATGTGGAAATGTCACCATTAAATGGAAACGTTGTTATGAAAATGAGAAGAGGAACAACAGAGCAGTGCCAGAAAATACAGCACACAGAATTATAAATAACCAGAAGAAATCAATAAACTGTCAATAAAGAATCGATAGAGTATTGGGAGGGTGTTTCAAAGCAGCCAAAGAGTGCCAGAGAGTGTCAGAGAGAGTAGCCAGAGTTGAGTTTAAAAAAAAAAAAAAGAAGTAAATTTTAGAGATCCGTGTGGATAGAACCTTGAGAAATGAAGTAAAGAAAGAGTACGCCAAATCTGAGTGCTGTGCTGGGGGTGGTTATTAAATGCCCCAGGATGCAAAAATGAACAGTTTTATCAAATATTTGTGCAAAGCTGCTACATTGAAGAAGATTGCAAAAGCCAATGCCTTACATATGAAACTTGAGTAATATCTATGATGGAAAATCAGCTGCCAGTCTTCATTGAATGAACTCACAAGTTTCAGAGTGCCTTCAAAGCATGGCAGCGCTGTTTATGGGCTGCTGAGGACAATGTGGAAATTAAGAAAATTCAACAGGAGGATTTGTTTAGACTGCATATAGAAGCTTGGGAAGTTAATCACGAATTTTTGGACACTAACAGTGACTTGAATGACGAGTAATTTCATTGGTAACAACCAAATATTCAACTCAAAATGTTCGAACTTTTTGAAACACCCTCATCAAACTTAACAAGTACAAGCCGATATAATCCGCATAACAACCGCGGAAGACCCAAACAAACTGGTAATGGTGTAAGTAAGCGTAACCAGCAAATGCGTGATGCCCAGCGGTGAGTTTAGATCCAAATAGTTCTTTTAAGTATCTGAACTTTCACAAACAAACCACCAATCCAGTGCTTTACGTGCTCGGAAACAACAATACATTTTGAATCTGGAAACCAGTAACCAAGAGCTCCTGCGCGAAAATTCATTGTTGAAGCAACAGCTGCATGCATCCGATTCCTCTGTCAATTTATTTCGTTCTGTCGAATGTTCCAACCCGTCATGTATTACGAGAATAAATCAGTTGCAAACCACAATTGACGAGCTTATTGCGTCATCTCAATATTCACTTTCAGCAAAATCAACTTTACCACAAACTGCAAGCAACTCACGATTATCGCAGCAACAAACAGTAATTAGAGAAACCCATTCGCCATATTTAGATTCCGATTCGAGTGCAAGATCTAATCCTCTGCAATCTAATGGCGATAATATGGATATTTTCGATGATTTGTTTTCTGCAATTATGAACCCTCTTGAGCAAATAGTCGAACATACCTCATCTTTCTTTGATGAGATTTGGAATATCGGGGATACTGACGCTTTGCTATCAACGACTCAAGCTGTATCCGATCCTGTGAAAAGCGCCGAAGAAACTTTTGGGCCTCTTGTACTCGAGCCATATAAGACAGAAGTAAAAGCTTTGCCATCTCTGGGAGACTCAACAATAGTTGAAAGGGCCTTTAATATTATAGTGGTACGAGGCTATTTTATTTTTCATATTTTGCTTACTTGTACGATATTCAGAAACAATCTCAAGTAACAGATATTCAAGAATCCAGGATTCTCATGCTGCGAAGCATCCGTGAAAGCTGGCGTCTTCGATCTCGATGCAATATCACTGATAAAAGCAAGATCATAAAGATTATGGCTAGGCTGTATTTTAAAAATGTCAACCACTACGCGCACTCGAGAAGAATATGCGCGCCACCTAATATGCCAAAAACAAATATCATTACTGATTTTGCCTTTGCACCACATCGTATTAAAGCATTTTGCAGTGCACTACAGGCAATTCCTTCGTTAGCAAACATGAAGGACGAACTTACAATTTTTTCAATGACTTTGACTGGAAAATTTGATGCAACAGCTTTTTTCAGATTCCAGCTTCACTTTCACACGTTTTTGGAGGCATGCAAGACAGAAGAAGAAGCGATTGAGTGTTGGTTTGCCATGGAACTTCTACGCCAACCAGCCGAAACTGAAATGGTGGGCTTTCTTTTTTTGATTTCATATTTAAGATTTTTATAAAATACAGGATGAATTGTTGGCTGGTGTTGAAGCAGTGACTATATAATAATAAAGAGCAAATGCATTTCTTTTTGATGGGAAAAAAATCTAAAATTTGTGATAAGTCCAAACTGATGTCTGGAAGATCTTCTGGTTGTTACGATCCACACAACACGCGGGGCAGGCCGAAGGTGACCAATGATAGCGAAAACAAGCGCATTCAACAAATGCGAAATGCGCAACGGTAAATTCTAATGTATTCTGAAACACACCAACATTAAAAACGGATTCGCAGAACATTGCGTGCACGGAAACAAGAATACCTGCTAAAACTTGAGACTGAAAACAAGAAATTATTACAGGAGAACACAAGTTTGAAAATCCAACAGCAATTGATCAACGGAAATTCTGATTTCGATATTCCATGCCTCAATCCACAATGTATTGCCAAGACTCTAGAATTGCAAGCCCAGATCGATTCACTGTCTGTGCTTTATTTTGGAACTCCGGCATCTACAGCTCCTAAATCAAACTCCACAATCGAAACCATCATTATGCCACACGGACGGATAGAAAAAGGCGCTGGTAATCCGATTCGTTCCATTGCCGATTCAATTCCTTTCCCTGGCTGTCCGCAAGTCACTAGTACAAATGCAGATATCTTCAATGATTTGTTTTCTGGAACTGTTGGATCTAATATCGAGAATATCTCAATGTTTGATCATATTTGGAATTTCGGTGACGCAACAGAAGTTCCAGTCGTTGCAGATTCTGTAAAAAGTGCCGAAGAAATTTTTGGCCCAATAGTAATTGAACCATACAAAAGTGAACGGCAAGCTTTGACCTCAATCGGAGACACAAAAATTACTGACCGATTATTCGATGTGGCTGTGGTGAGTGTTTTCTATTCTGTTATCGCTCTGGCATCAACGGTTTTTTTGCTTTTAGAAATTTTCACAAGCAACTGATACACGAGAGGCAAAAATTCTGAACCTCAGACTTGTTCGTGAACAATGGCGTCTCCGTTCTCGGTGTACCAAGCCCTGTGACAGAAATGAGTTTATCAAAATCACAGCAAGGCTAATTTTCAAAAATTTTCGCCAACTGGAGCATAGCCAAAAACTGTGCATCTTGACTCCATTCCCAAATGAAAATTTTGTTTCTGATTTTATCAAGTTTGAGTCTCGTCGAGTTGATGCATTTTGCCATGCCTTGCAAGCAATCCCATCACTCTCAAATATGCAGGATGAAATTAAGTCTTTTGCAATATCTATTCAGCAAGAACCATTAAACATCCATGATTTTTTTCGACTAAAACTTCAGCTTCATACTTTTTTTGGAATGTGTAAAACAGAAAAGGATGCCATTGATTGCTTCTTTTCTGTCGAACTTCTCCGACAACCAACAGATCATGACATGGTTTGGCCTGTTCATTGTGCTTTCAAAAAATTTAATTATTTGATTCAGGATGAACTTTTAGCAGGATTTGAAGCTGCTACAATTTGACATCTGGAAATCACAGACAAAAAAAAATGCATATTTATTCTTCGCAGCCTGTTGGCGTTTCCAACACAATGCTGGGTTTTACTGCTGTGACAAACCAAACATCACATTTCTATGAATAAAATGACTTTTCTTTCTCAAAATTACCTGTTCATTCTGAAATATTGCCATTCATCCTTTGGCAAAAAAAGAATATCAATTTTTTTTTCACTTGTGGGTCTCGAAATCTGACCCAAACCAAATGTCTTTTCAGACTTATCACCAACCAACCAATAGCATCTTAATAATGAAAATAAACAAACTAACATATTTTTATTGAAATTAACACATGCTAATTGGATATATTTACCTGTATTTTAAAATAATGGATATCTTTGAATCTCAATGGTCAATGTTACATGATTTAGAATGGCTGTCATACTTGTTCTTGCAGTGAGCTTTGTACACAGGGCAATTTGCACAAGTAAACCAATTTGGACTGGATTGCCACTTAATTGTGCAAGACTTGTTATTCTTTGTTCTATTGCACTTCAAGACCAGTTTCTGAACCAGAGGCATGTTTTCACAATCATTTCTTATCTTTGTATAATCTTTTTCCTTCTTTGTTATAGCTGTAGTGGCCCTTTTTTGTTTGCTAGCTTCTTATTGGGTTTGGTGTATGTTATTGAAGCTATATATGTGATTTGTTTTGATAAATTTTTCTGGCTTTCCAGGTACCTTTTTGACTGTAGCTCCAATGCTTGATGCTTTGAAGACTTTGATAATGGCATTTGTAGCAGCATGAACACTTTTGATCTCAGCTGATTGATGTTGATTTTTGAGTTTAGAGGATTAGGAGTATTGTAAGCCTTGATAGTATTCCCAAAATGAGTAGCCAGTCTTAAGCTGCTACTTCTATCATAATCTGGCTGTAATAGCATATAATGCAGTTATTAGTGAGTACATGTGGTAGTTTCTTCAGTCCTTATTGTCATTGTCACTGTTTGACAATGTAGCTGCTTGAAGTCTATATTGAAAAATAACTTTATTTCTTATCTCCACAAATTTTTGTATATTCTGAATGTACAATATGAAAATCAAAAAAAAAAACCCCCAATTGTATATTGAGCATATAGAACACAAAAACCAGTATAATACCACACCTCAGTGCCAATTTTTTGTTACCCTGCTCTTGGTACGTCCTATATAGCTCTTTAGTGTATCATACTTGCTCTTTGTGCATACCTTCTCATTATTGTGTTACTCTGATCTACCACAGTGCTCTGAGTTTCACTCTTGAACTCACTAATTGACACTTTACAACTCCAATTTTGGTTTTTTTTTCTGTTTTTTTCATGCTTATGTCAAGTTATGCTTTGAATTTTTACTTTTTTTCCATTCAGAATAGATGTCTCTTTATAGAACTTTTTTTTAAATTTTCTAAATTTTTTATATATGAAAACATAGGCTTGTATGTTAAACATATGGCCATATAAAACAGTCATCTAATTTTTCAAATTTATTTGTTCATAACTCAAGCAGCTTATAAAATTTGACTTCCAAACTTTACAGTCAAGCTTTTACTGAGGAAAAATATCAGGTTCATATTTTTTTGAATTTTTTTTAAGTACATGCCTGAAATAAAAGGCTCTGTATGTTTGTCATACATTCATTTTCATTTTCTGGGGTTCTACAATCCAACTGGGATCTTTCTGCTGTGGCCTTTGGCATACTCAAAATTGTTGGGCCAAGAAGTACAGGGCTGGCCTGCCTCAGTTTGCTTGTTCTTGGCACAGGTGACTGTGATTACCACCATTTGTTTCAATTTTGTTTTTTCTCATTTTGTTTGTTAATGAAAATAAATTGAAATGAAAACAGACAGTTTGATCTTTTGCCAATGATGCTGCCCCTACTCTATACCCTAGTTTACTATATAAGCCATGCCCTTGTGCTTGATAGCCCAGGTGAGAGACTGGAGCTATCTTAACTAATGTTCTATTTGTATTTTATTTTTCAAAGGTACATTCCCATTGATGCAGCTGTTGCAGTCGGATCAAAACTACATTGATTGAGCATGTGACTGACAGTTAGCATGCTCAAGGATAGCTTATGTTTCTTAAAATAATAAAGCTTTTTATTTTATTTTTATTTTAAATAAAACAGAACCTAAAAACACAACAGGCACAGCCAGCTTCATCTCCTGATGGATATTTGTGCACTGTATGCGCTGCTTGAAGGCAAACAATGATGTTATGCAGCTGTTTTGTTTGTTTTTGTCTTCTCGTTTAACATAAATCTCAATTAATCAAATTTTTATTATATAAAAACAAGAAAAAACCCAACAGGAGCTAGTAAATGTTAAAGTATATGCAACTCTGTGGTAAGAGATATGTATTACAAAATAAGTATTGCAAAATAAATCTTTCTTCATTAATTTAAGGTATATTTTTTTCTCAAAAAGAAATAAATTGTTTGTCTTAGTTTATTTCAATAAAGTTTAAATATAAAAATAGCTTTATTTATGGGCAGTTGATAAAAGAAAACAATCTTTATGAAAAGATTAAACTAATGCTGTTGCAACTGATCTGTTCTTATTGTGACAAACTCTGCAGAGATGCCAGCATAATCAACAGAACATGATTGGAAAGAATTTGGTATGTTCACTAGCTAATAGTAAGAAATTCACTCCACTTGCTGCAATGATTGCCAAATGGGGTTTTAGTGATTGTCTTGATTCTGCTCATATGAATGGAATCAAGAATGGCAGTTTTTCCATTTTGCCACTTTGCAAAATTAGATTGTTAACAAACAGTTTATTTCTTTTATTTGAGAAGAAACAAATAAACCTTAAATCAATGAAGAAAGATTTATTTTGCACTACTTATTTTGTAATACACATTTTTCACCACAGAATTGCATATACTTCAGCAAAGAGCATCCTGATAAGTTGCATGGCAGCAAGATCTTCAGTGACAGTGTTGAGATCAGATTTGTTGCACTTCTCTATGCCAGAGCAAACAGTCACTATCCTCTCTGGGAATCTCATTTTCTGGAATTAGTAAGTGCTTATCATGCTATTTTTTTTAAATCAGCAGCTGATTGGAATTCTGATGGTTGGTTCAAAAATTTATGCACTGATACAAAAGTCAAATTTCACAGAAAGCTGTAAAATATTTAAGCACCAAACACATTTACCCATTCACTTTCAATGATATTAGCCCCAGAACTTTTTGCATGTTCAGAACATACATTTTGAAAATCAAAAAAAAGAAAAATCAATTGTACATTGAATATACAGAACACAAAAACCAGTAAAGCACCACACCCCAGTGCCAATTTTCTTGCTGCTCTTGGTTAGTTTTGTATAGTCCCTTAATTTTTCATGCTACTATTTTACAACTTGATTGCAAGGAAAGCTTGATCCACAACATATGCAAACAATACTTCACATTCATGCTGACATATCTTATAGTGTAATTGTGGGATCTTAGAAAAATGTTGGAATTTTTCCTCTTATGCTAGATTTATTATTGGGCACATTAAGAAATAGATTAGTGTTGAATTGGAAATAGATATATTATTTATTAAATACTATGAATCAAATAATATATATTTCTTTCTTTCATGGTGAAATTCAAGAATGGGAATAAAATTGCTCCAACTTTGTCTGTCACATTTGAATAATTTCTTTTGCTGAGAAATTAGTTTTGTAATCAAAGTTGAGGCATAAAAATTAAGTTACAAAAGGGTTTGAGGCATTTTAAAGGTGTTCTATTCTTGGAAATAATAAGACTCTAACTAAATTTAACATTTATTGTGCACAATTATACACATTTAAGTGAATCTGTTCCTGTTTGATTCAACATATTGATCTTGATATTTTTTTTGAAACAGTAAAGCAAAATGTCATAACTGTTCCGAAAAATGAAAAAAATTCTCTAAGACCCAGTGAAAGAAATTGGGCAATATTTACTACTATTTTTCCTGGTCCAATTGCTAAAAAGTCAAAATAAAACCCAAAAATACTTTCAGTGAAAATCAATTTTTTTTTGGAGAGAAAATAAAGCAAGCAAAAAAAGATGCAAAAGCAGGAAAGAAAAAAAAAGAGTGGATGCTTCTTCAAATATTTGAAGAGAGTGGCTGTGTGCACAGGTTTCCATGCTTCGCAGTCAAGGAGAGGTGCCATATTTGATTGTGATTTTTTTTTTTTCCTTTTTTTCTTTTGTGAATAAATGTTGAAATATTTTAAATTGTTTTATACTGAAGCAATGGGTATAAATAATGAGTCAACAAATTTTTGACATGTGATTAAGTAAATTTTTTTTTCGATTAATTTTTTTTGAAAATACAGCGAAATGCTTTTTGATCAAATTTGAAAAAGAAATGAAATTAAAAACTGAAAGAAAAAAGTATTTGGAGTTTCCAAGAGAATTATAGGCGATCGCCAACTGACAAGCCTGTTTGCAGGCATGCCAGGAGATTCCAATATTTTTTGGATTTTGTTGTATGAAAGACGTTTTTAAATAAAATTATGAAATATATATATTTTATTGGGTGTCTCTGCTGCACACATTGTTTGAACAGTTTGTGATTTTGGAATCACATGGCCAGTTAAACCTGCTTTGTATTGTTTGGATTACAATTTTGCTTTCACTTATTTGATAATTTTTTTTTTGAATTTGATTATTGTCATCTGTTTTCAAATGTGTTCATTTTTTTGTGACCTTGATTTGGATTTTTACAATCCACAGAAAATTTTTAAGTATCAAATCAAACACTGTGACAAATCAAACAGTGTGAGCTATCAAACACTAACAAATCAAAGATGAGTCACCTTCAATCATTTTTCACACACAAAAAAATGTTAACCCAAAATGAAACCCAACTCATAGTCAAACTTGCGCCACCATATCTGGATGTACTTGCCAACTTATTTTTTTGCTGTTGTTGTAAATTGGATAGCCGCTTTTCAAGTCACTTTGGCTGCTCAATTGAATC
Source organism: Physocladia obscura (assembly GCA_027596945.1). Classification (NCBI taxonomy): domain Eukaryota; kingdom Fungi; phylum Chytridiomycota; class Chytridiomycetes; order Chytridiales; family Chytriomycetaceae; genus Physocladia; species Physocladia obscura. Next base: position 25,995 of record JADGJH010000101.1, read on the forward strand.
AGCCATCGACATTTGGAAAATTGTTTATCATACATTTTTTGCAAGTCAAATTCACTTCCTATGGGGACTTTTCTATTTGAAAGTGTATCCAATGGAGTCGATTGTAGGAACTATCTTTCACACATCATAAAATTGCAGGAGCACTGGCATGTTTTAATTCAATGGATGAGGTGAGGTATTAAACTTTATTTTATAATTGGCATATCTACCTTTACCCCAAATCAGATTCATTTCAAAAGTCACTTTGAGCAATGGAATAAAACAGTTCTGTTGCATTATGTTGATGGCATTGACTGCATTGTACAAGAGATGTGCCCAATTAATATTGGTGATTTCAGCTCAAGTTCAATCATGCTGGCATTCAATATCAAGTTGCAACAGTGCTTGGGGTTTCAAAAATTGTGTTCATCTCTGGTGGGATTCAATGTGGCTCATGGCCTGATCTCAAGATGGTACAATCAACACTACTGAAACAGCTGATGCCATGCAAAAAAGTGGCTGCTGATCTTGGTTATTGCAGTGATCCACGAGTCATCACAAAAATACAAGGCATTCAAACTCCTGATGTCAAATGCCACAATTACAACATTAAGATGATGGGCACTTGGGCACAAAATAGTGAACACATGCTTGAAGCAATTTGGAATCTTGGCTGCACTATATCATGGAGACAAGACTGGTCATTGTCAAGTTTTTAATGCTGTTGCACAAATCACTCAAGTTAAACTCTGTTGCCATCCTCTCTTTTTATCTGAATTTTTCTGACTTTATTTCTTTTTCTTTTATTTCTTTTTTTTAATTAACTTATTTTGCAAATATTTTTTTTCAAAGTAAATTCATGCAGCTTCCAGCAAATGAATTTATGTGCTTATTGCAGTAAGGTTCAACTATGTGAAAAAGCAAAATATCTTGCAAAAATATATTGATAATCATGTTGAAAGTTGTGAGGGTTAAGCAGAATTACTTTTTTCTAAACTTAACCATGTTTGAAGTGAAAAACAATAAAGTGAACATCATTAAACATATTCCTTTTTAAAGTTAATATTAATGTTTTGCGTGTGGTGAATTTTTTTGGAAAAACTGATGAAAGTTGGATTGGGAATTCGGAGAATTTCATCCAGTCTAACATGGACAGCCAATTCAAGGAATGTGCCTGTTGACAGATCTGAGCTGCGGTGGATGTTGGAAAAGCTTTCTATCAATGTTGCATCGACGTACTTTGACAAGTCGGAAGCTGAGCAAGAAACAGAGTTGAACAAGCTCGTCAATTCACTCAACATGCGCCAGAAACATCGTTTAGGTTCGGTTCTTTTAATCTAAACACTCTTAAACCGTTTAATATTTTCAGAAAGCTGGATTCATGCTCGGTTGGCATCTCACCGACCTCTCCAATACATTCTCGGCACGCAGCCTTTTGCTGGACTTGATCTATTCGTGCGAAAACCGACGCTAATCCCACGTTGGGAAACCGAAGAATGGACACTTCGTTGTGTAAAAGTCATCGAAAAGAATGAAGTATCGCGTTCATCACCGATAAATATCCTTGATTTATGTTCAGGTTCCGGCTGCATTGGTCTTGCTATTGCTCATCATATTCCTCACACGAATGTTCTCGGTGTGGACAATTCTGTACACGCCATTAAACTCGCCTCTGTCAACGCCCGGAGAGCAAATCTCCATAGTCGCGTCAAATTTATGCAGTTGGATTTCTTGAGGATATCTGATACTGATGCAGCTGCTCAGATAACGACGCGATTTACCCACGTTTTTGACAATTGTAGCAGTATATTTCCACCCTTTGATTACGTGGTTTCGAATCCGCCGTATATTTCTTTTCAAGAATACGGCACGTTGGATCCTAGTGTGCGTGAATGGGAAGATCGTGCTGCACTTGTTGGACCTGGGGAGGATGGGGCTGGATTTTATCCAGTTATTGCGCAAATTGCACGTATACTGTTGGCTTCGAAAAAAGATACTGAGGGACGTGTTTTTCTGGAGATTGGAGGCAAGGAGCAAGTCGAACTAGTTACAAATGCCCTTTCTGATTCTGGGTTTTCAACCACACCGGCAGATATTTGGGTTGATTTGGCAAAAAATATTCGCGTTGTGGTTGGAAGGTGATTCAAGGACTGTGATTAATGTTGTCAAATAATTTTCTAAGTTTTTATTTGATTTTTGAAGAATTATCAATGCTACTAATCAATTCGAAATCAAACGTGCAGTTAAAAGGCACGCTTGCCACAGCAGAAAAGAAAAAAAAAGAGCCAAAAAATAATGGAAGTCATCAATGTTACCATTACAACTGATACAATTTGCCCTTGGTGTTATGTCGGCAAGAAACGTTTTGAACGAGCCGTCGCAGACTTCCTACAATTGAAAGGTACCGACAATGTCGAAGTCCACGTGAAGTACCAACCTTTTCAAATTGACCTAACGCTTCCCGAAACTGCCATCAACAAGCTTGAACACTTCGGTCGCAAATTTGGTCGAGACCGATTCGCCCAAATGAATACTTACTTGGATGCAATAGGAGAAAAGGAAGGAATTAAATTCCGCCACAACGGGCCAATTGTAAACTCTATAGCTTCTCATCGACTCGTTAAGTATGCCGGCACTCTTTCACATGATGCTCAAGATAAAGTCATAAATACGTTGTATCGCTTTAATTTCGAAGAAGAAAAGAATATTGGCGATGTGGATGTTTTGGTTGAGGCCGGGAAAGCGGGTGGTGTTGACGAAGAAATTGTGCAGAATAAGATTGTTGGTGGTGATTTGATGCTTAAAGAGACGCTGGATGACATCAAAAATGCAAACGCAAGTGGAATCAGCGGAGTACCGCATTTTGTGATTGACGGAAAAGGGGTAGTCAGCGGTGCGCAAGAGAGTAAAACGTTTGTGCAACTATTTCAGCAGCTTTAAATGAAAGCTGGAAGACTAACCAGAAAAGACTCAAAATTCAAACTGAAGACTTTTATTTCCAAAACTATGAAAAATAACTGACATTAAGATGACAAAGTTGATCATCACACCATCGATTAACGGTTTTTTTTAACATCCAGAAACTTAATATTTTTAAATCTTTCTTGCATGTTCAACAAAGTTTGAATTAATAATATTTTTAAATCTTTTTTGCATGTTCAACAAAGTTTGAATTAATCACAATGCGCGCATGAGATAATTGTGCAAGGATGGTGGCAGAATGCCAAGAAAAAACCCAGAAATTTGATTCCCACCACTTTAATATGCTGGCATATTTGACAGCAATATAGCTGTCTTGTTATACACAGCAATTAATTGCAGCCTCAGTTTTTGATTCTTGAGAAAATCAACAAAGGTCCAATGCTTGAACACAGCAAAAGAAGAAAAAAAATACTCAAAAACTTGCAATGGGCAAGACCATTATCCATTCTAGGAACCCATAAGTAGGGTTTCCAAACACTACAAATTGAAGATTTCCAATTTTTAGTGCATCAAGAAAAAAGTGTGGTAGACAGCTTTTGTGTAAAAGATGTAGATCATGATTTGATCCTGGTTCAGAGCCATGCACGTGTGTAATAATTCCATTAGGAGAGGCAAGTGACTGAAATTTCAGTGCATGTTTACATATCTGTGGCTGTTGAATGCCTGTTTCTGAACACCATGAGTTGGTCATGTAATTTAACACACTGTTTCATCAATAAAAGCAACATTTTGAAGTGCAGCGTCTTTTGTATGAGCTGCCACTGTGAATTCATGCAGCTTCTGTTCATTCAAACTTGTGTTAAATAATGAAATTATATTTAGATATACAAACTGAATACACTATATGGGATGAAAAACTAAATTGTTAAAACTTATATTTTTGTAATTGGAAGAAGATTCCTTATGTCTATTTTTGGAAAATAAACAGCAGTTTTTTATTGGGGGAGGGGAGGAGGGACAGAAAAATTACGTATCACATTTTGTGAAACAAAATGCAAAAATGGATTGTTCAACTTCACACCAACTTCAACTGCATGAATACAACTGTGATTGCACCTATGGAGTTTTTTTTGTGGGTGAGTAGATGTTGGTGGTGGTTTGTGAAGCCACTTTTGTATTTTGTTTCACAAAATGTGAAATGAAATTTTTCAGTCCCCCCTCCTGGTTTTTTACAAAAATTATTTCAGGCACAGGATTCAACAGCTTGAGGTATCCCAGTTTAATAAATGCACAAAACATTTGTAGACATGATTAAGAGCATAATTGAATAGAGCCAAAGTAGTGTGGATTTGTCTAGTCATTGCAACCAAGTTGCAAAGCCACTTTGGGTACAAGGCATCAAAGAAAGATGACAAGGTTTTTCAAATGCTTATCTTTAGTGGCAATAATAATTGGCACCTCAAGTTCAAAAACCAGTGGAGTGAGTTCTGATTTGTCAAATCTGTAATTAAACTTACTTGGTTTGTTGCTCATCCTTGATTGGTGGAATATCTATTTCTTTTGAAGATAGAATTAGCATATTAAAGGCTGCAGTAAAAAATTCCAAACAACTGTCTGTGATGTGCCATCAATTTGTTAAAATCAACTATGTTTTCCTGATTCATTTTTTTTCTCGCAGAATTAAAGAAAAGAAAGAAATTTCCTTGTGGCCAACAAGAACATTTCAAAAGAAAATCCTAACTTGCAAACTCTTTCTAATAATAAAAAGTTTTCATGGTGCAATGGGTTTTAGACCAGCGGTCTGGAGTCTATTAGTGCAGCAAAGATTCAGGGAAGATTTTGTTTCCATGCTCACAACTGGGTGCCTTCACACAAACTTGAGAAAAAGCTGTGGGGATTTGATTGTGCCACCTGAGAGGCTGTAAATTGTTCAGAAATTTATCATTAAGAAAGATCACATCTTGTCAAAAATCTACATTTTTGCAGGTAGATCT